>JACEFZ010006742.1:0-121336 GCA_014155875.1 Cepaea nemoralis | reverse complement strand
CCCCCTTTTAAATGTTTCCCTTCGGTTTTCCTATACGGAGAAGTACGGAGAAGAGAGCATTAGAGAACATCTTGACGATAGAAGCATTCTTGAGCCATAACCAACACATATCTGTCGGATTCTCCCCAGCTCCATCCACTACCTGTTGGCATGCGTTCACGTTGCCCTGATCGGGGGCTAAACAGGTACTTCATTTTATCCAAGAATGTCCTTTAAGCTAGAGGAGGGAAGAATGTTCTGTACCTCTACTATGGAGTGGATTCCCACACTCCGCCACCCAGGTATTGTACAGAGATGTAAGGATATGTATATATTTATATCTGTAGCTATATCTATAGCATCATTATTCTATAACACCACATCTCCGTAACCTCCATAAATTCTAAATTTGTCTGCTAATTGTCCACGATTCGCTTCCGTACATCAGGATTGGCTCAATATAGTTCTTAATAGCTCTTTTTCTTACCTCGATTTACAAAGATAAATTGCAGAGAATATTCTTCGTCTTGTAAAATGCTGCCTTTGCTGCGGCTATTCTACATTTTACTTCCTTAATACACCTTCCATTTGTTGTTATTAAAGTACCCAAAATACTTTAATGAATTTAACATTTTTATGCAGATTGGTTCACTTTGATAATGTATTTTGGATACACTTTTTCTTTGTAATAACCATTACTTGTGTTTTCCTATTACTCAGACTAAGTCCTTTGTTGTGACTGGTGCAATTATATCTATCCTTTCTTGTAACTGCGATTCATTTGATCTCAGACTCATATAAATATGGCATCAGCCAACTGAATTCAACCAACAACTGTATGAGGATGCCATGAACCTGACATTTGACTACTACTTTTGTTAGAGGCATGGAAGTTGCGTGGCCGAAAGGTTACGTGCACTCGTTCTTAAACTTCTCTCCCTACACATGCCAGTTGGATTTAAACGTTGACTTCTCGAGTGTGATATGGGGACGTAAATTGCAATTACTTCAGAAGTCGGAGTAGGTTCACTGATGGCGGGGACAAAGATAATAGGGAAAGCTGGCCCACATGCAAAACATCAATCCAGTGTAGTAGTAGCAACTATTATAGTCTGTCCAGAAATGAATGCCTTCATTCACGATCAATTATTTTGAAAACTGTCTGTTGCATCGTTATGAAATTTTTCCTGCCGTCTTATATTTACCCCCACCCAAGGAATATGTCTTTGATATGTCCAAAAGCAACTTAAATCATCGATTGCGGCGACATTTCTTTGATGTTTTGGCGAAAATGTAGTGAATTCACGCTAGAAAACGTGTTTACAGTAAGTCCGCTAGTTCCGGAGACGACACAAGGCGTATCCAGATTCGTATGGGAGTGGGTGCAATGTCTACTATGCTGAGACGGAACATGACTGCACGACTAATATAGCTGTGAATGTCTCTGTAGTGGGCTTCCTTCTTAACGGTCAAGATGTTGGTCCTCTTTTCATTGAAGTTTATAGAATTATTCGTATGTTCGTGTGTTGACCCTTCATTTGACAATGTGTTTCTTCTTACGTTTCTTGTTTTACCACAATATGTCAGTTCCCACCGCAATATTACTCTTCGGTTGGGATTCAATACGTCTAGAGCTTCTTTTTTTTTTCAATGCCGGTTGTTTTTCACCCTTTAGGGCTTACGGAATTGAAAATTCATCACTGTGGAAGACAAACTGTTGCCATTGACAAGTTCTATTGTTTGTGCCGATGCTGTCATGTTAAGGACCTGCAATTCTTCTTCTGAATAGTTGGAGCAAAAAAATGCCAGTAAATGTGCATGTGGGTTAATGTCTGCGATCTGTCCAGACCTTAATCTGTGTCGGACCACTCCAGTAGGTTGATGACTGCTCTTGGTTGCATAACATGTAATCCATCATTTCTCCAATAGTCATCTTCCTCTTTCAAAACACGGTCCTCAATTTTTCTCCAGTAACTTTTATCAATATTTAATAGCGCGGTCTGGGTTAGTATCTTGACGTCAGACAATTTGAATATAATATTGTCAGCTGCAACCTGTCCTTTAATTTTAGCTCACACAAGTTCTATAGGGTTTAAAGGAGAATGGTACAGCGGAAGTCTCAAGCACCTATGGTCATGCTCTTCTATCAACTTGTCAATTTGATATTTCTTGCTTTTTTGCACCTGTTTTACAAGGGACAACAATTCTAGCTTGAAACACGTTTCTGAAACTGGTATGTTTTCCCTTCGGGCCATATCTTTATTGCTTCCTTTGAGCTCGATGCCGTAGGTATTTTGTCTTCTTGGGCAACACCATTGTGATATGATGCATTGTCTATAATTAGACAACAATATAAAATAACATAAAATAGTGCAGCTTTACATAACAGAATTAAGACACATACATTCTGTTATGTAAAGCTGCACTACTTTATGTCATTTTATATTGTTTACACTTTCACAGCTTTACCGCAGTTACACAAAATTTTATTCATATAATTAGACAGGACGGTTTGTCTAGGGGTGGAAGCACTGTATTCTTGAGCCAATCTCCAAATACATTACCATTCATCTCATTATGATAATCCCTATTGTCTGTATGCTTTGATACGAAAACGAGTCCAGCATTCTGTAGTAACCCATAATGAGTACTACCAGCATGGGCTAAAACCAAACACTGTCCTTTACTACTGGGCACATATCGCTTTAACTTTCCATCCACTGATTGTCATTCTTTTTCACTTGTGTGGTGAGCATTGATCCAAGTTTCATCCAGATACACTATGTCATAATTTTCTTTGCACATTTCCTTTATTTCAAGTTGGTACCTGCTTCTCATGGCTCCTAAATGCGGTTGCTCGCAAATAATATTTCTACCTCCCTTGTACTTTCTAACAGCTCTATGTCATTGTTCTTTCTCAACCAAACCCTCAGTTTGTTTACAGTCACTGTTTCTTTGGCACCCAGCAATTTCATAATAGCTCGCCTTATGGCATCCTTGTCAAAGCTGTCTACAATTGCCTTTCTATCTACCGTTTGCATATTGCGTGGTGGTTTCATTCCAGATTTCTGCACCCATCGACGAAATGATCATTTACTCAAACCCAATGCACGCACTGTTCTTTTCTCGGGATTTGTAATAGTATCGAAGAGTTTCCTGCAATTAGCTTCTTGACAAAAATATGTGTACAACTTCATAGCGATGCTTTGAAGTGTAAACAATTTCGCATTCAATCCTATTCAACAATATTCACACATTCAAATATTAGCTATTGATATTATATTAATGGTAAGATTTATTTATATATTTATTTATATAATCACGTTTCATGAAAGAACCCACATTGACTACATCTCTGAACACTCCCATTTAACTGCGCGCCGTTCTTGCCATAACATGAACCACGAGAAAATTTTTTTAAAAAGCGCGGATGTGTCTGGGTGAAGGTGTAATACATTTAAAAATATGGATTTAATCTCTGACCCGTAAATTATATACCGCATATAAACAAACATTGAAATCTGCTGTACTATCTCCAGAACAAATTATATTTTGTTTTTGGTTGGGTGGACATAATGATAAGGTTATATGCTAAATCTCATAACTTTCCTTCAGTTGGTTACTGAGATATGGAATTTTATATTGGGGCAGACAAAAGTAAACAGACTATAGTGGTAGCAGCAAGTGTATGAACTACGCTTGAGTTCAAAGCGAGCAATCAACAAACCGCAAATGCCTTGTCAAAGATTGACATCGCTTACTATATTGTCGCGCCAGCTTCCTGGCCACCTTGTAAGCTAACGGAAGACAAATAGTTAGGGACATTAACATGGAAGTCTGAGTTGGGCCGAGAGAGCAAAGGAACTCCAGCATACGAAACCACATTCATGTAACAGTTACCCGTGAAGCTGGTTATCAAATCTCGCTTGCACTGATAGCACATTGTGTGGACTGACGTCAGCAACAACCCAGTTCTGGAGACCCACTGCGGACTTTTGCGATGTACGTGGCTGGACCATTTCTTGCAGACGATAAGAACAGACAAAATGTATGTACATGGAAAATGGCAGGTGGTAGTAGTAGTACAGCTGTAGTAGCGGCTGAGGAACAAAATTTGTATTAAGAGGAGAGTGGAAGAAGAGGGGGAGAATTAGGCGGTGGGTGAGGAGAAGAAGAAGAAGAAAGGATGAAGAGTTTAAGTAAGAGGAGAATAAGAAAGAAAGAAAGAAAGAAAGAAAGAAAGAAAGAAAGACAGAAAGAAAGACAGAAAGAAAGAAAGAAAGAAAGAAATATAATTACTGAAACACACATATGAAACATACACATGAAAGATGAGAAAGGAAATGAAAATAACAGAGACTAATATCAATTTAAAGTTAAAATGTGAAAAAAACGTACAAAATAAGAACGTGATGAGATTGTAATAATAATGTTGATAGTAATGTTGATAGTAATGATGATACTAGTAGTAGTAGTAGTAGTAGTAGTAGTAGTAGTAGTAGTAGTAGTAGTAGTAGTAGTAGTAGTAGTAGTAGTAGTAGTAGTAGTAGTAGTAGTAGTAGTAGTAGTTGTAGTAGTAGTTGTAGTAGTAGTAGTAGTGGTAGTAGTAGTAGTAGTAGTAGTAGTAGTAGTAGTAGTAGTAGTAGTAGTAGTAGTAGTAGTAGTAGTAGTAGTAGTAGTAGTAGTAGTAATAAAAACAAAATTAACTACAATAAATATTTTAAAGAAGAAAGATAGGGGACGTAATTCACTAGCAACATGGTAAGCGGAGATAACTTATGAAAATAAAATATGTATATCCTTTGTAGGACGATGCGGTCAATCCACATCCCTGGTATGTGCAGTAGTTTGCCGTCAAAGTCATGTCACAGTCACATATGACTGAGCTACCGCATGCCATTGGACGGTACTAATTGCTTTCTGGTAGCACCGAATATTGCGTTCAATGAAACTCGACTCCTCATATTGTGCCAACGGTTTCGGGCGGAAGAGCGCAGTTGGGAGGGTACACATCATACTCTAGTGAGAGGAAATGCAATATAAATGTCGTGGCAGGGCAGACCAGACCTAAGGCCTTGATCGGAAACTGGTCTTGTGTGGAACCTCTGATTGGCAAACAGCATTGCTTTACTGATCCGACAGCTTCGGAAGATTGCCTAGTATCAGATGTATTGCTGTTACCTTTCCTTTGGAGTAAAGTAGGCAGGCCGAGAGAGGGATCATGCTGCATGGGCAACACATGGTCTCTAATTTAGCCCAGTCTTTGTTCTATGGAAAGATATAACTCCATTTTACAAACTATCGTCTGTCAAGACGGCAAGGTGCCAGTCTTTCAGTTATTTTTCCATTGCTTTCTGAACGAGAGGTCAATGTTGCAGTCCAAACTAACGCGTGGTAGGAAACGATCCAGCTACCTCGTCATCAGCGTACCGGAGGATTAAGAGATAGAGCGTTCCTATCCATCTGGTCAGGACCGACGGAATGGAACCACAAACAACTTGCTGGCTTCCAAATCACACACTTGTTGACATCCATGGAGAAGTGACACAATGAATTACAAGCATCGAAAATTATGTTCAGGAATATAACGAAATAAATTCAAAACAATGTATAAAGAAGCAAAAGACTTTTCGACAACACATTTAAGTGAAGTCGCATAGGTAAATTCTTATATAGCTATGTAAGTACAAAGATTTCGCCTCGTAAATCAAACAAGGAATCTCTCAGCTCAGTGCACGGAATTAATAGCACCAGTAAGGAAACAAAAGTGTGTGTAACAGAGCCGTGAATAAAAGTAAAATGTAAATGACACTTTTTCACTACGTAATGCGTGTTGGTCATGTATCGCTAGGGTCATAAGATTATAGAGCAATCCGCACTCGAGATATGATGTAATTAGTATTGGACTGATCGCCTTTACTTCCCAAAACGTTACGATACACATTTTACTCTGGGTCGACTTAAGACCCCAGGCAACCTCCTTTTAAAATCCGCTGAGATGGTAATTCAATCCGTGACCACCGGGCCGGCAGGCAAGCATGCTAGCCACTGCCATCCCGGATTCCACAGATCAATTCATAATATCGATATTATTTTTCTTTTTTTTTGGGGGGGGGGGGGGAGGGGAGGGGGGAAGGTTAGGTTTTCTAATGTTTGAATGTTATCTATAACTGTCAAACTTTTTCTGTTTCCAAACGACGAGTGTTTTCAAAGTGCATGTCATTCACACAGATCCTCCTATTCTGTCGCCCTCATCAGAGAAACCTGAATGGCAGATCCATTACTCAAGGATTGAATAGATTATACAGCAAACACCGTATCTGCATACCTATGTATCTGAGAATATGAAATACATGCAGTTAGGTGTATGTAGCTCCTGTGAAAAAATGCGACATACTAAACACGGATAGTGTACATGCCTTAGTATAGTACTAATGGTATGTACACTGTGTCCGTGGTTAGCATGTCTCATCTTTCCGCAGGAGCTACACATACCTAACCGTTTGTATTTCATATTGTTATATCCTGCTGCAGCCGTTGCTTCTCTTATTCTATGGGTCAAAGACGTACCTCCAGTCCGCTCCATTACATAGACACGCATGTTGTACTACCACTCCACTCTTTTCCTAGGCGCCAACGCCGTACCACTAATCCGATTCTTTGCAGGCGCGAATTTCTTGCCTCAAATCCGCTCATTATAAACAGCCCATGTTTCTAATTTACTAAATGTTCACCTTAGGCTAGACTTTTTAACTTGAGAAATAGAATCTATTTGGTGGAACTAAAACTTCAAAACCGGACACCTCTGATAATTGGCTACCTCTTTCGACATCCCAGCGCTGGACACATCTGGTACGAAAACTTCACGACAATGATGGATGTGGTTTTCGCTTCCGGAAAGGAAATTATACTACTCAGAGACTTTAACATTGACACCTGTGATATATTTTTTACACAAGCCGGCAACATCGCTGTGAATATTCCTCGCAACTAACATTCAATATTAGCACCGCAACAGTGCTGGCTTGTTTCCTACTTTTACAATCCAAAATTTATAATAACTCATTTTTGAGGAATCAGCCAAAAACTTGGACTGAGGAAAGCGAACATAAATACGACACGCAGGGCGGAAACCGGTCTGTTTGTTCACCAGCCCAACACGAGGGAAAAGAACCACTGTCTCTGACGGCATGGCACAATTTTGCATCCTCACCATTGAAGGAAAATCAAAGTGTGAGAAAAAGTAAAATGCATGCTATAAGCAGCGAGAGAACTTGGAGGAAAATCCGAGGCTTGGATCCCGAACTGTCGTCGTGTTGGAAGCCAGTCGATTCGAATGAAGGTAAACACACTATTTATTTTAATTTAAGTTAGTCTGTGAGCCCTTTTCAAAGAAGAAGTCAGTGAGTAAATGTGTTGTAAACCGTGTGGTTAGTTCTTAAGAAATTAATTTAGTAGAAACTAAATATTATTTTTAGTTATCATAGTCTATGGATAAACTGTACATTAGGAAAACCCACAGTGAGTTTATTTTTCTCCCAGTTAAACAACCTAATTAATGTGTAAGCATTAGACATGGGTTGTACATTTTATTTCTTAAGTAGTTAAACTCAATCAGCAGCGATTTAGAGTTGGTGAGTAACTTAAGATTTAGGAAACTAAGAATACTTAGTTCACTAAGAAGAAACTATTTAAATGTGCAAACAATGGTAAGTCAAATTAGTGTAATGTGTAATAGTCCAATAAAATTTTTTTTACATGAGCACATGAGAGGTAAATAGATTTCTATATGTATAATAATTTTGTGTGTTGGGAGAAAGCACCCAGGTGGTGTGGCAAATGTATTTTCATTGTTGTTAAAATGTGAATTTGTAATGTGTGCGGCACAAGAGAATACCTAATCATCTCTCTTGCAAATGTGGTTATGATTCATGATGAGGGCATGTGGTGATCCATGTGTAATTTCATTATTGCTAAACGCGAGGAATCATCATTTGTGAATGTTATAAGCATGCCTAATGAGCACATATTGATGTCATTGAAGAGAGCATGCCTGTGGTGAGTCATGTGTAATTTCATTATTGTTAAACAGATGTGATTGCTTTATTTATGAACCACATCAGTATGGCTAACTATCATCCAGGAAAATATTATAATTTCTGAGGAATGATTGAGATTCCATTGTAATGTCATTGATATCAAATCTGTCAAGTTATCATTTGTAAAAGCACATAAGTATGCTTATTTATCATCCATGCCTATAAAAATATTATATCTGATGAAGGATGAGAATGCGTGAGATTCCATTGTAATGTCATTGTTGCTGAATCTGTGAATTTAGCCTACGTAAAGCACATACATATGCTTAATTGCCATCCATAAAGATATGATTGTGTCTGATGATTAATTGTGGGATGACATAGATTTCATTGTGCTGTCAATGGTGTTAAACATTTAAGGTTATCATTGGGAAATCATATAAGTATAATTACTGATCTAACGTGCAAGTATGAGAATGATTTATGATGAATGAGTGAAATGATCATCCATGCACGTATGAATATTATGTCTGAGGAATGAGGAGAATGAGTGAATGAAGTTACATGCTAAGAAGTAGTATAAGGTAACAATGAATTTCATGATAGAAGGCAACTTTGATGTGTAATGTCCTGTCTATCACAAGAGAACATGTTCGGCATAACCCATACACTAAGTAATAATTTAGTGCACTCTGACGCATGACACCACTTTGTATTAAGTATCCATCATGGTACCATCAACTGGTTTTGTGCCCTACACACGACATAACCCATATTACATATCACGCATACTACAAGCATCTGGTTTTGTGTCTGAAGCAAGACCCCATTTTGTATTATAGATCGCTCATGTTGCAATATATGGGCTTGTGTCCTGATGAATGTAATGATAATGAGATGATGATTGTAATAACAATAATGAAGATGATGATTGTAATGATAATGATGATGATGGGAATGATAATAATTATTGTAATAACAATGCTGATGAAGATAATGAGAATGATGATGATGATAAATGAAGTACAAGCATATTACAGACACAGTGAAGAGTAGGGAATATACTCGCCTTGACACTTTGATTAGAACAGAATTCACCTTAATACTATACAAGAACTAATACCATGATGTCCTTATATTGGTTTATAAGCAAATCCTCATTGCAATGGGGAATGATTTGAAAAATCCTTAATGTATGAGATCCTTTTTCTTTAATGGAAGAAGATGTAGAGAAAATAACTAGGTACAGAAGAGGATGGTGAACATAGTTGTCAAATTCAAAATAAATCACGTTATTAGTCAATCTGGAGACCTGAGGACAGGCATAGGTGAAGTTGAAATTGCACATCTGCTAGTCTAAACATTGAACACCTTATAATGGAAGATTGAATGGAGAGCAAACAATTATGTTGATGATAACTAATTGAGAACACCAAGACTATCATTCTGCTATGTTTATTTGTCTCCAGGAACAAGATTCATTTGATTGATCTCACTTGTTGTGTTCTTAGGAGTTTACAGCATTTCATTTCTGATGTTCATATTGATGATATCATTAGATTTATGATTGGTGCTGAAATTTCAGGTAGTGTCTATAATCATACAGATCCAGACCTGACTTTGGTGATAGAAGCAGTTTGATAAATGCTCTGTAAGAGAGTGGGACAGAAACCTATCCACCTGCAAAAGTACCATTTTCCTTATTTGAGAGGTAAAATTTATTTCGCACAATCTATCTGCCAAAAATGGAAAAGTCTAGAGCCAACTAAATGATTCTACCAAACTGGAAAGACCAACACTCTGAAGAATAAAATATAGATCACAGTGACTGCTTGGAGCAGGAATCCATAACCCACAATTCAAGACAAAAGAGATCAGACCAATTTTTCTGTTTCAGATTTACTACTACAGATGATTTGCAGGAAAACTACCTGCGAAATTACCTGTAGTCTTAATCCTAGGTGAGGAGGGGAGTCACTGCTGAAAATATAATTAAGTGTAAAGATCTTGATGTAAATGAACTTCTGATTTTCCATGTATGTATTTGATCTATTTGAATTGATTGTTTCAAAAACATTACTGCGCATTACTAACTGTATAATTAACAAATTATGGAAAAAAGGAGGTCATTTCCTCTCGTGAGTGTATTGTTTGCTTGTGATAGTCAATTAGTTTAATCAAAATAACCCTAGATAAAATTAGCTTAACTCAGAGAGAAGAGGCAAAGAACCACCAAAAGGATATTTTGGGTATTAAGGGGGAATCTTGTAAATGTTTTCCTAGAGGTATTCCTTAGTTCTCTGAGACTATTTATGGACTCAAGCAACTGAGCCATTAAAGGTTGTTTTTTTTGTTTTTTTTATTTTTCCCGTTTCCATCCTGTCTCAGACCGACTCCGTGGCTAAAGGCTTGCGAACGCGGTTCGTGAGCCGGGTACCAGACGTTCGAAGCTCAGCTGCGACCGATTTGTGCAGCAGACTGTGTCGCGTTGTATTACAACGTGCTGGTATGGGAGCCGGTCGTTCAGAAAGCAATGGCAAACTACTGAACGTAACACTTGCCTAGTACATCAACAGCAGCTGAAAAATGCTGGTGTTGACTGTAACGTCCCGTAAGGGATACGCAACAAAATATAATATCCTGTCTCAGGATATTGCGGTCAACATCAGCATCTTTCAGCTGTATGTTGATTCCTAGGCTAGATTACGCTCATCAGCACGCCACGACTTTCTGAGCGACCGGCTTCATACTCTCATAAGTCACTGGCGCGACTCGAACCTCTTCCAATGCTCGTGCGCTCACGTCAACCACGAGAGTATTCGGGGTTACGGAGAAAACTGCTAACTCCTGAGCCATTAAAGGTTAACATAATTAAACGGGAAGGATCACGCTGGGAAAGAGGAACTTAGCATCTTTCTCTCTTTGGGGTTGAGCCATCAACTATACATCCGACAACACTAACAAATCCAACGTAATATGGGGAAATATAATTGCTTCATGCAATTTCCTACAAATAGTACAACAAGCTACTAGAGTAACAAAATCATCTTCAACACTTATAGATCACATTTATGTAACTTGCTCAGACAACATCATATAAAGCACCTTCCCCAACTGTGCAATGAGCGATGACTACCCAATATGCTGCACGTGGTCTAAAAAGGAATTAAAACTCCTAAACATAAACACATAAGTGTAAAATATAGAAGTTACAAAAATTTCAAACAAAACTCATTTTCACAAGACTTGCTCAGTTCAGCTCTAGACAATGTTTATCAACTTCCTGACCAGGATGATGCTCTGGAATTCTGGATGAAGACCTTTATTGATGTGTTTGATAGACATGTGCCAGTCAAGGAAGTTCGAGTAAAACATGACGTCAAACCACCTTGGATCACCCAGGAAATACTTGAAATTATGAGAGACAGAGATAAATCACATAAAAAGAGGGATCCCAGCACATGCCGCACTCTTAGAAACAATGTTCAATATACCGTACGAAGGGAATCGAAATATTACTTTAAGAATTTAGTAATGGATAAAACAAATAGTAAGGTTTTATGGAAGGCAATTAACACCTTTACAAACAAGTATAACTTCTCAAATTCGTTACCATCAAATTATATTACATGCGACCAATTCAGTAATTTTTTTTTTTCAAACTGACATAGACCAGTTGAAGGCTTCAATACCAAATTCTCCTAGCAACTTATCTGTACTGTCATCGTTTTGCGAGAATAGATGCTCCCGGGATATTCTACATACCGCTAATGACAATCACTGAAGTATTCACTTACTTCAGTAACCTACAAAACATAAACTCATCTGTGTTGAGTGATTGATTGATTGATTGATTGATTGATTGATTGATTTAGGAACCGACATCACAGCATTCGGGGCATTCTCATAAGCGCTCGGTCCCCATCCTCAGCAGCCAGTGAAGAGTTCCAACACCAATAATACCAGTAGCAATCTGATTATATGTCCGTCTCGCCTTTCCTCTGAGCGTCGAGCGGCGGACAGATCCCCTCGTCACTCCTCGCTGTCTCATTCTTGCCAGACCATGGTGATCTATTTGCTCCTCCGAGGTGTACACTTGCTCCCACAAGGCCGCAACCACTTCTGCCTTGTCATGCATCAATACTCCACCAAGTTTTGCAGAGCCAGCCAATCCTTACGTCTCTTCATTCCCCAGCACATCGGCATGCCCCGGAGAAATGATCCAGGCGATGCTTGCCACCCATGTCCTCCGAATCGAAGCAAGCCACTCTGCACGAAGCATGTCTGTCCTCACCTTCCTCAGCATGCTTTCTGAGTCGGTTACAATCACGATGTGTGTGTTTATCGTATTCTCCATCCAGCGGAAAACTGCACTGACCGCCTTGACCTCCATTCTGAAGCTAGATGTTGTGGTATCATATGCCAGGCTCTCCTGCACCAAAAGTCGACCATTAGCTTTTGCTAAGAACCCCCAGACACTTCTCCTACCTCTCAACACCGAACCATCTTTGTAGATAATCACATCACCCGGGCGACCATTATCCTGAATTAGTTGCTGGATTTCCACTTCCGTGGCCTCTGCTGGCCAGTCCTTGCACTCCCGGCTCAATGTGATTATAACTCTGCACAAGTCTGACTGCTCCGCTGGCACTCTGACCCACTCCTCTCCTCGCCTAGTGTTCTCCAAGATGCACATCTGTCTGATCGTATCCTCCGCCTGAGCCATCCATGATTTCCCTCTTATCAGTCGCTGACCCTTACGGCGTCCAGCGCTTCATGCAACGGGTGATCTGTGTTTCAGCTAATCTGAGGTATGCCTTCGCCTGCATCACCTTGAGCCTACCAGCAACAGTCGGCAAACCAAGGATGTAACGCATACATACTACCGGGGTGTCTCTGGTGCATCCCTGAATGACCCGCATAGCTTCGTTCTGTATGCGCTCTAATTTCACCAGCTGACTCTTTGGGACAGTGAGCAGTCCTAGACCATAATCAATCACTGAGAGGATGAAGTTCTGATATAGTGTGAAAAGCATTCTCTGCTCTGTGTCCGTTTCAGCCATAGTTTTAAGTCCATTGAGTCCCTTTTGAGACCTTGTCACAACCATCTCCACATGGTCCTTGAAGGGCAGGCTCCTGTCATGTGTGATTCCCAGATACTTCAGTTTGTTCTCTCTGTTGACGCTTCTACCATCTATCGTTAGGCTTGGGACATCATCTCTCATAATCCTGTTCTCCAGAGAGCACCACAAAACAGCCGCCTTTTCTGTGTGGATGACAGCACTCATTTCAGTGCACCAGTCAATCTGGGTTAGATGGAATCAGCAACCGGATTCTCCGTTTTGCTGCGCCATTGACCTGTATATCACTAACCTATGTAGATAATCAGTGTCTCACGACAGGCCACTTTTCATCAGCTCTCAAAATCGTTAAAGTGAACCCTCTTCTTAAATCTGGTTTATTGGACAATGAGCTCCCGAAAAATTATAGACCCATTTCCTTACTATCATCACTATATAAACCACTAAAAAAGCACATCCATAAAGTAACATTACTGTATTTAAATATTGAGCACAACCCACTACTGGCAAGACCGATCGCATCCAGGTATGAACCTAAGGCCTATCCACATCAATATGGAAGCACTATACTCGAGTTTCGCTCTCGTTTGAGCTCATCAGTAGTGCATATCCCTGACCGGATCCGGAAACAAGCCCCGGATCACGCGTGTGAAGCAGGTGTGTAACCACACGGCACACATTGGGCACGCCAAATTGTCACAACAGAACACCACAACGTTACCCATCGTAGGCTATGCTCAAGATTGCCCAATCGCCGCGACTAACGTCCGTCAATCGATGGGACCCGAACGATCAGGACTTCTCACTGGCAAGGAACACCAGGCCTCCTAAAATCCAGTGAGCAATAATCAAACTGATTATTTGGTTGTTTCGGGATTTGAAATTTAAATATTGAGCACAACCCACTACTGGCAAGGCCGATCGCATCCCGGTATGAACCTAAGGCCTATCCACATCAATATGGAAGCACTATACTCGAGTTTTGCTCTCGTTTGAGCTCATCAGTAGTGCATATCCCTGACCGGATCCGGAAACAAGCCCCGGATCACGCGTGTGAAGCAGGTGTGTAACCACACGGCACACACTGGACACGCCAAATTGTCACAACAGAACACCACAACGTTACCCATCGTAGGCTATGCTCAAGATTGCCTAATCGCCGCGACTGACGTCCGTCAATCGATGGGACCCGAACGATCAGAACTTCTCACTGGCAAGGAACACCAGGCCTCCTAAAATCCAGTGAGCAATAATCAAACTGATTATTTGGTTGTTTCGGGATTTGAAATTTAAATATTGAGCACAACGCACTACTGGCAAGGCCGATCACATCCCTGTATTTAGTGCATTACTGGTGCATTACTGTATTTAGTGTGCAACAAGCTTATTGTTGACAGTAAATCAGGATTTTGACCAAAATATTCTTGCCATAAGCCATAACAAACATGATAGAAAATTGGCACCAGAATATAAACAACATTCTATATGGTGCTGTGCTTATCGATTTCAGGAAATTATTTGAAATGATAGACCATGTTCTTTTAATTAAAAAAAACTAGAGACAATAAAATTTGGCCCTAATGTAGTCACTCTAATATATTCTTTTCTGTAAAACAGAAAGCAAGAAGTATCACACAATAAATCTCTGTCTCAAACCACTATCTTCAATATTGGAGTACCGCAAGGCTCTACTCCTGGCCCTCTATTATGTGCCATATATGTTAACGATCTACCTTTGCATCTTTCGTCGTCCTGCGATCTATTTGCAGACGCTGTACAGTTTATACAAAACTGAATGCTGTAATTTGCTGGAGTCGTCTTTGCAACAAGAATTAAATAATGTAGTTAGGCGGAGCTATGCGAACCGTATGTAAATTAACATCACTAAAACACAATCAATGTTATTAACAACCATGCAAAGACTTCAAACTCTAAATTCACACAATCACTTCAACTTCACATCTATAACATTCCAGTAGAAAGTGTAATTGAGCACAAAACATTAGGCCTAATCATTGATAGAAACCTAACCTTTAATTCCCACTTTCAAGCGCTCGTTAAACAAACAGCGAAAAATGTCTACCAAGTAGCCAAAATTAAAAATGTCCATGATGAGGACACAAGGAAAATATTCTATACTTCTCACATACAGCCATATTTTGACTACTGCTCTACAATCTTGGAGGGTGTTCCAATTCAAACACAAGCGACTTTATTCACTCCAGAAACGGGACATGAGCTTAATTTATAGCAAACATTTATCTGACAATCCTAACCTGCTTAAATGCCTTCAGTTACTACCACTTTTCAATAAGGCCAAACTAATTCACAAAATCCTACATTAAGTTAATGTTGGCCATTATTTAAATATAATGGTAGACACAGTAAACGATTAAATATACTACACATTCTGAAGCCTAGGATTTACTTATACAAAACAAGCTTAACGTACTCTGGGCTCCGTGGAACAATCTTCCACAAGAAATCAGAGATACATAATATCGCAAATTATTCGAACACTACCTCAGTACGGATTACCTTCCTCCTTAATAAAAGAAATAATAATAATAATAATAATAATAATAATAATAATAATAATAATAATAATAATAATAATAATAATAATAACAATAATAATAATAATAATAATAATAATAATAATAATAATAATAATAATAATAATAACAATAATAATAATAATAATAATAATAATAATAAAACCCTAGTATAACAGCCAGTCCCATTTTGGTAGACCATTATATTCCACATAGGTAATAACAAGTGCCACACCATTATTTAATATTACTGAATCGTGTAGTATTTATTTCTGCATTTTCCCCGTGCCTTTATAATGCATATATTTTATATTGTTGCAATTCTCAGTTAACCTTGAATGATGTGTGAATGAAATAATGTATGAGAGTGATATAAAGGCAGAATGACAGACGGGCCTGCGTGCCCAATTCTTAACCCTTTGAAAATAAAATATGTTCGTTCCTTCCTTCCTTGACATAGATGCAGACGTCGTAATTCTAATCCACTCCTTTACATAGATGTGAACGTAGAACCTCTAATTCCCACTTACATATGCGTGACTCTACATTTAACATCTTATCTTTTACATAGTTGTGAATATATCACCTTTAATCCACTCCTTTGCCAATCTCTAAGGCTAAGGGCTTACGGACGCGATTCATGAGCCCGCTTACCCAAGTTCGAAACACAGCTGCGACCGATTTGGCAGCAGACCGCATCCCACTGGGATTTAACGTGTTGGTATGGGAGCCGGTCGTTCAGAAAACAATGGCAAACTGCTGAACGTAAACTTGCCAAGACATCAACAACAGCAGTAAAATGCTGCTGTTGACAGCGATGTCCTGTAAATAGGATATGAAAAAAAAAAATCAACTCCTTTTCATAGACGTGAGCGTAAATTTCTAATCCTCTCCTTTACATAGATATGCGCGAAGAACCTCTAATCCGCTCCTTCTCATATACGTGACCCTCATACCTCTAATCCTCTCATTTACATAAGTGTGATCGTAATGCATCTACTCCGCTCCTTTACATCATCATCAAACACATCTTGCGATCTCCAACGGCATGCATCAAATCGTGTGCTGATTCCCCTCCGAGCCATGACATAAGTCTGTCAAGAATTCTCTCTCGCTGTCTACCTCTATCTCGTTTTCAACAAATCTTTGCGGTTGTCGCAACATGTTCCAGTTTTGTCTCCTCATAATGGGACAAAAAATGAAGACTGCCCCTGTCTGGTGTTTGTGGCAAGTTGTCTATGCGACTTTGCCTCACTCAGAATATCCAGATGACTCATTTAGCCAGCCAGTGCATTTTCAGTATTCTTCTGTAAACCAACATTTCCAAATTCTCCCTGAAATTTTTCGGCTTGTTTAATAATTGTCTAAGACTCGCAGCCATGTATTAGAACTGGTTGTATGTAACATGCACGAATTGTTTTTTCAAACTTCCAATGAAAAGGACTTACTGTATAAAATATTATTCATTTGATATAATGAAGGTTTTGCTTGTCCTACTCTCTTCTTTACCTCTGTAATGCTTCTTTCATCTGGTGTTAACAAATTGCCTAGTTATTGTAATATCTCCACTTGCCGCAAAACAACATCATTTACATTAATTGCACATTTAGGCACAATCTGTTTTTGTTTTTTAATATCTCTATGACTTCTGTCTTTCTATTATTCAAGATAAGCCCATTTTTTTTCCTTGTCTACAACCACTGTATCAAGCATTTTATGTAGTTCCTTCCGACCATTTGCTATCAAGACGGTGTCATCAGCATAGCATAAGTTTATTTATATTATTTCCACCAACCAGGATCCCTGGTATATTTTCTGTAGATCTCACTGTCAAATAGGGACAAATCGGGAGACATTACACAACCTTGGCTGAAGCTCTTCTTTGCACTGAAATGTTCCTAAAAAAAGATGTTTCCTAATGCTGCTGTTTCCTGCCAATATATTCTTTATCATTCACAGATATTTCTCTCCAATGGTTAATTGTTCTAGTAGTTAGATTATTTCCTAATGTTTCACATTATTAAACACTTTCCTTTGTGTAGTCTATGAAGCATAAGTACAGATCTGTTTCTACTTCTACAACTATTTCTAATAATGTCTAGTGAATATACGGCATCGTTTGTGCCATTTCCACATTGTTCGCTCCTGTACATAGACGTGAAATTCGTACCTCTAATCCTATACTTTGCATACACGTGAACGCTGTGCCTGTAATACACAATCATGCATGTAAACTCGTACGACGTACGTCTAAAGCAATATTACAAAATGTGAACGTAGAAGTACCTATAGCCCATTCCTAGCCCGGCGTGACTGGCTGTAGTCTACCACCTCTACACAGACGAGATCGAAGTATTTCTATTCCGCTTCTTTACACTGACGTGATCGCTGTACCTTTAATCAACTTCGTTACATATGCTTGAACACCGCACTTATAAGGGATTGTGACCTTAAATTGTTCCTTAATTGCTTGATTTATGAGATATTCTATATTGAAATGATTGCCATGTTTATAAGATAATATAGATTTAGTTTAATGTTACTTATTAGCAGACGTGATCTGGACGCACATCTCCACCTTTTAAACTTTAACCTCACATAGAGGTGATCTCAGTTTATTGTTTGTACATGTACGAACAATATTAGTTTCTTGTGTTATATGGTGATACCCGCGTCGTTTTTTTATATTCGTTTATATTGGACACACACACAAATATACACACACACAGACACAACAAACATTTTATCTGACATATTGATTCACTCCATAATACAGATAAATAATATTTGATTTTCGTTTACTGCCCCTATTCCATGTTTCCCCTATTATCTTCTTAACCCGTTGTTATCTGATCCTATCTTGACATTCTCATCACTCATAACAATTTTGACATTTCCATTTAACACAATAGTTTCTAGACTTCAATATATCATTAGTAGTAAATAAACACACAAAGAACAGTTCTGCACTACAGCTTCAAGGTGCGTAAACACCAGTAACATATGGAAACCATACCTGATGTGATGATGTTTTTCCCGTTTCATTTACATTGAAGAACACGTTGCTATAAATATAGTAAGTGCCAGTTTTCAGAATGACAATGCCGTCTTCAAGAATCATGGCTCCTCGGCTTTGTTCTCCCAGGCCTTGGTTGTTGCTTGGATCAAACTTCACCACACTGTAACCTGGTACACATTGGGGAATGAATGTGTGTTTGTGGTTAACTATCCTATTGTTAATCTTGGCATGTAATTATGTCTTTATACATACACTAATATACAGGCTTACGCAATACCATATCCTCTGCCACACATCCACACACACATATAATCTCTCTCTCTCTCTCTCTCTCTCTCTCTCTCTCTCTCTCTCTCTCTCTCCCTCTGTGGAACGATTCCACAATGGACAGAAGAGTTGGTGGACAGCCAATCTTCTTTAGTACTTTGAACAGACCCTCACGACTGACCAAATCAAATGCCTTTGTGAGGTCGATGAAGGCAATAAACAGTGGTTGATTTTGTTCACGGCATTTTTCTTGCATTTGTCGCAATGAGAATATCATATCAATGGTAGACCGGTTCTGTCAGAAGCCGCACTGTGATTCGGGGTAGACTTGATCTCCCAGGACTTGAAGTCTGCGCAGAACAATTCTGGCAAATAATTTCCCAACAATACACAGAAGTGAAATACCCCTATAATTGTTGTAATCGCTCCGATCGCCCTTGTTCTTGTACAGTGTTATGATGCTTGAATCTTTGAAATCCTGTGGGACTTGTCCTTCTCGCCAGCATAGCTCTATTAGCTGGTGGATATGTAGAGTGAGTGTGTCTTGCCAACTCCTGATAATGTCGGAATCCCATCCTTACCTGGAGCCTTGCCAGATGGAATTTCATTTATAGCACACGTAACTTATGTTATAGTGGGGAGTGTGTCCAGGTGGTCAAGAGTTGGCAGGGCCTCTATGGCGTTGAGGGCATCATTCGCTAGTTTGGTCTCACTTGAGTAAAGCTCTAAATAGTTCTCTACCCATCTGTGCATCTGCAGTTTCTTATCAGTGTTGATTTCTCCAGTCAAGGTTTTCAGTGGTGCATTTCTTTTGATCATTGGACCACAAGCTTTCTTTATCCCTTTATACATGCTTCTGATGTTTCCCTTATCACTTGCGTTTTGAATCGACTCACATAACTTGATCCAATAGTCTCCCCCGATGTGTCTCCACCTTGCCGTGGTGGGGGAGCTAGCGTGTCCCATCGACCCCATGTGCTTTCCGATGGGTGAAAAACTACATATCGGACAGCATATGGGATAGGGACCACACTAAGAGAGACACAACCTGCTGCTCTGCAGGTAGGCTGAGGATAGCAGTCAAAACTTAATCTCCGGGGCACGAAGCCACAATCTTGGTCCAGATACCTACACAAACGCCTCCACCGATAAATGGAGGTGAGATAATGGGCACGCTACATGCCCAGTTCAGATACTTGTCCGAAGGCTCTCAGCTGGGGGATAAGAGGGATCCCCGGATGAGAGGGCCTGACCGTTTTTCGCTCACTGCTGTACGGAGGTAAGGTTCTGAGCCGGCAGCACATGTAGCCTACCTCGTGAGCGAGTACTAACAGGTGGAAAAACACCTCGGTCGCACGTTCCGATGAAAGTCCCTAACCGTACTCATGGAGTGAGTGTAGTCAAGGGTGGAAAATTGTCTCGATGTCACGAAATGGAACGCCTGGCTTGCGAATCCATTACGTGGCAGACCAAAGGAAAAGCTTACTGTGTGGAAGTCGAAATAAGAGTCTAACTTCTCTCGAACCTGAGGAAGGCTAACCTCAATAAAAATGCCCGCTGAAGCCGGAAGTGTCAGCCTACGGGCGGCAAAATAAAAATGGCACTACGCAACTACGTCCGAGTGAAATGTCTTTCGTGACCGGAAAAGCTCTTAACTAGTCTTCCCTCGTGCTAGGAAAATCTACCTTGTTTTCGAATGCCGCTCTTGCTCGGAACAGCTCTGACTAGGTAGTTCTCCTAATGTCCTTCGTGCCTGGAACAGCTCTGAAGGGCACAGAGACAAGCACATGTCCGAACCGAAAACTCGCTGAGTGGATACCGTCTGCAGACTGGCCTGGTTTGTGAGGGAGCGGCCCGTGGTGAAGAGGCGCCCAATATATTGAAGTGAGGATTTAAAGCAGCCATGAGCAGGACGTGACGATTCCCTCGGTAAGCCCAGGACCAGGGCGCTATGTGTCGGCCCTGCAATTATGGAAGCAACCTTGGATGGCGGAAAATGCTATGGACTGTCCCTGCCTTCCTTTGAGGGATGACCGATGTCTTCGACCGTTCCAACTTGGCCAGCTGGGTTGTAGATGGCACCACAAAAGTGAGAGTCTCCCAGGAATGCTACCTGGTCAAAAAAGCACGCTGTAGTCGGATGTGTTGGCCTACGGGTTTCGGCCCAAGGGCGCATAACTTGACACACCGCAATCACATCTGAAAAAAACACTCCGGATGAACGAAAAGAAGAAGATCCAATAGTCACTTGCACATTGCCTGGCAGCCTTTTGCACGTCCTTCCTACATTACTTAAGCTCACTCAGAGTGTTAAGCGCTGTTCTTTTCTTGTTTCTTTACTCTTAAGAGAGTTATCTTCTTTCTTATCAGTCAAGGGCTGCAGTGTCTGGCTGTTTGCCGCAAAACAGTCCTGCCTCTTGTGATCCACAGTGCCGTAAACCCCTACCGCTGTTGTATAAAGAGTTTCCTTAAGTTTACTCCACTTTTCACTTACTGTACAATTTTCTGATGTATCAGTGAAAGCGTCTTCAAGTTGCTGATGAAACTCAAAGCACTTATCAGGATCGTGAGTGTTAATAATATTAATCCTGGGGCTACATTTGTGTTTATCTGTGTAGATTCTCTTTGGTCTCAGTATAATCCTTGCAACAACCAAAGAATGATCCGTATCACAGTCAGCACTGTATAACATCGAGTTAATAATGTATGGTTCAGATGTTGTCTCCGTGTGATGATGAAGTCCAGCTGATGCCAATGGTCGGATTTTGAATGTTTCCATGTGACACTATGCAGCTCTTTTGTTTTAAAAAAGAGTTTGTAATACATAGGTCATTTCTGGTGCAATGCTCCAGCAGCCTTTGCAGCCTTTGTCCATTTTCATTCATACGGCCGATGTCGTATATATTTATATATATATATATAGTACGTTGTCCCTGTAAACATCTTCGCTTTCCAGGTACACGTCCTGCATTATTGATCTAGTCCAGACATGTCTGTTCACATGCCCACAATATTTCATTTTGTCAATTTTATTAGCTTTAGTAACCAGTATTTTTCTATATTGAGTTCTTTGTTGGATAGATATGTGTGTTCTCTTCTTTTTTGTCCAATTGATTAATTGTTAATACTCTTCGGTAACAATTTATTTAAATGTGCTTGTTTTGGTGCTTTACCCCTGATTGTTTCAATAGACAATGTCACTCCGGACATTACCATGGGAAATTCACATGGCCTCTGTACTTTACTTCTGTTGTTGTGCTTGTTCCTGTCCATAAATATTTTAATTCTTTTACTTATGTTTTGCAAAGCAATGCTTGTTCGTCTGTTAATTTTAGGCATCACATTTCCATTCAGGTCAGCATCTGTTTTCCTATACTCATATCACGCTTAGCGAGTGTGTTTATGAAGCTGATAAGGAACTGCTCTGATAATGTGATGAGCACGGTCGGACGCGGGTTCGATGCCTGGACTCGACACAATATCATAGACCCATAACGGGTTCCTGTTTTGAGGCACATTGTTTGGATGTTTATTGTGTAACGTGTTTGCACATGTTAATAGAAGACACTCTACAGGCTTAAACAACAACGATAACACACAGAACCGTTATGCTGGATCTAGCCATCTAATAACATGTAAAGATATAACACGATTTTTTGGTACCTTTGTGCAACGCTTAATGAATAGAAACGTGGCGTTGGTTCGTGTATAACTTTCAATTTCCACATTGTCCAGTGTATTCTCTGATATTGTTTTCTTTCCTTCAATTCTATGATTGCCAATCAATATACCTGAATACTTTTTCTTCTACACTTCATAATATTACTGGAGATTATGACAGGTCTAGCCACGTAATCTGCCTGGCGACGGTAAAGTACTCGACTTGGCTGTCTCATCATCATCATGTGCCCTACCAACGTCCGTAGACGTTAATATATGTCCATAGATCTCGGTCTTTGACGTTCGGTATTAACTCTACTGATGACATTCCTCCATGCCACCGTCCCATTCCATCCGGCATCATTAGTTTTGCCATCAGTCGCTTGATGAAGATCTGGTGTCATCTGTGGCTCGTGACAGTCACTACCGGATGTGACTGTCCTAAGACAACCATTGCCATATATCGACTTTGTCCTGGCTCGTTACTGATGCAGGACACCGACACGGAAAACCATTACATGTAGGACGTGGAAGAGAGTCACAACTTTAGCGTCCTTGTGCAAACAACAAGTTTATTCATAGAGTTTTATCAGCCAGCCATTCCCCGCCCTCATACTCAAATAACAGAAGAGGGTAGAGGGCGCCATAGATTTAGTTGAGAATGTGCTGGTCTTAATATTTAAACAAACGTTTCTCTTGTGTCAGCCCTGTCGTCTGGAAGAAGCACTTTCTCAACCCACTCCTACAATATAAATGTTAAATATGGGCCAACTTACGCCAGTCCGCTGGCCATTTCTCTGGAGTAGCCACAACAGGCCTGTCGGCAGACGAAATTTGAATCACGTTAAACTGCCATCATCTTCGCCGAGGCTGTAATGTTATAATTGAACGTCTAACATCTGTGCTCAACTGATAGCACTGTTAACTTGGCTTCTTTGTTGATTTCCAATAGCTGCAAACATTTCTTGCGTCCCTCTCACACAACAACCTTGGCTTAACTGAATGTGTTCCTTCCGCAGGTCCGTGTCACCGGCTTCGTGTCACGTGATCGGCGTATCGGTGTCGATAGTTAAGCCTAACATGACGACCAGACGACCAACAAGAACACGGCGTGGTAAGAGGGCGGGCACACGCAGAAGGCGGTTAAAATGTGACAGATTGGGCATCGGACACGTTCGAGTGTTGTACTGGAACTGTGCATCATTTAGTCAACGCCGACCCATTCTTGAAAAACTACTTTACGGAAACGATATTGTAGTCTTACAAGAAACACAGCTCGGCGACGGAACAGTAAATGTAGCGGGATTTCAGGGATTCTTTAACAGTCGGCACCTCGGACAGGCCATTCTGGTCCGCGACAACATACTAGTGTCTGAGATCGATATGTCTTCCTGGAACAGTGATGCCCTGCAAGTGCAGGCATTAAGAATAATGACACCATTGCAGCTTATAATCGTGAACGTTTATGCGCGAAATGGGAAGGTCGACGTGCGACAATGGCAGAGTTTGTTCGATATGGATGAAAGGCATATCATCAACTGTGGGGACTTCAATGCCAGAGGCAGTCAATGGGGGAATTGCATCACCAATAGACAGGGAGAATATCTGGAGGACGCCCTGGCATCTGCTGCCCTAATCTGTCTGAATGATGGGAAGGTCACTAGAATAGCCAATCGACCAGGTGACTATGACAGTTTATTGACTTGGCTCTTGTGTCGCCCACCATCGCACCAAGGTGCCGGTGGGGCACACTGGGATACCACGATAGTGACCACCACCCTTCTGTCATCCTGATCAAGAAAGACGGGGCCATGAGTCAAAGAAACAAGACAAATGCCTTCACGTACGACAACACTGGTCAAGACGCCATAAGCAAGATCAGAAGAAGGAAACTAACTTCCTCCCGCAGGAGACAAGAAACAGCCACCATGGTGGAATGGAGAGGTCGAGAAGACATGGCTGGGAAAGAGGCAGGCTGTTAAAGACTGGCAAAAGGCCAGAAAGGCTAACATGCCACAGTTTGAGTTGGCGAACCTGAAGACTGAGGTCGATAGGACGACGACTTTATTCAAATCCTGCGCCAAACAGGCCAAGGCCGAGAAATGGGACGAGTTCTGCAGGAAGGTGTGCTCCGAGCGATCTCTTACGACATTCTGGCGCCTCTACAAGAGCATGAACGGTGCTGCACAACGTAGGGGTATTCCAGACTTTCAAGGCACAGACCTCACATGGAAAAAGTCGGATGCGGATAAAGGTAAGGCAATTCTTGCACGCTACATAGAACAGACTGACCAGAAAGACGAGCCCGCCAGACAGAGGACCACAACGACACTCTCTCAGTTGTGCGAGGGGGTCGGGACAGACGAAGAATGGACAATCACAGCTGAGATATTGCGTGCGATGCTCTAGAAATCACCTAACACCGCCCCAGGCCCAGACGGCATCCGATATGGTGACCTACTGGTGATATCAGATGATGACATGGAAGAACTGGCCAGAGAATTCAACACCAGTATCCAGAGGGGTCAGGTCAAAAGAAGAATGGCTACACAGCTACTTGATGCCGCTGCCAAAACCGAACAAAGACCATTCCAAGATAAGCGGCTACAGAATCATTACGATGCAGAATACTGTTGGCAATCTACTGGAGAAAATTGTCGCACACAGACTTGCTTGGGACTTGGAACAGCTCGGCTGCTTCCCGCCCACACTTGGAGGATACAGACCCAACAAAGAGTCATGGCTGAATGCAGCGGTCTTTGCTCAAAATGTTTACGAAGGATTTCAGGTCAGAGAAGAGACATGTGCGGCCGCCATAGACTTAGAGGACGCATATAACAGAGTATCGTTCGAGCACTTGATACACACCCTCCTCAGACTGAAAGTGCACCCTCACCGTGTACGATGGATAGCTGCAGTTCTGCTCCAAAGGAAGGTGGTGCTAAGATGCGGGAGTTGGTCTTCTGAGCCGATAACGATATGTCCAGGATTGCCGCAGGGTTCACCACTGTCACCAGTACTATTCAACGTGTATACGGTGCCGATCACTGAGGGGTAGGACTCTGTCATTCGTTGACGACATCCTCGTGTATCAACAGGGTCGAGATAGACAGGCGGTTGCCAATGATATGCAGGGCGAACTAGATCGAATTTCCTCATGGTGTGCTGATGCCGATGCCCTTATCAACCCTGCAAAGGCAACGGTTACATGGTTCTCACTAAACAACCATATTGTGAAAACAGACCTGCCGGCAGTAAGAATGGATGGAAGCAGTTTGAGTCAATGACATATCTTGGCGTGAGGCTTGATCGTAGCCTGTCCTTCAGAGATCATGTCGATTATGTCATAACGAAGGCTCGAAAAGGTTTATCAGCAATGAGAGTCATGGCGACTGCCAATATCGAACAAAGACTGCTACTACTTCTGTTCCAAAGACTTGTGCTTTCACGCATCGAGTATGCCCTGGCCATCCTCACTGTCAGCCCTACACAGATTGGAAGACTTGAAAAGGTACAAAACGAAGCCATGCGCATCATTTTGGCTGCACGAGAGACACCAGCTGTGTAGCAATGAGATACCTCCTTGACTTCCCGACAATGGAACACAGGATTAAGATCTGGAGAGCTCGTGCATACTTAAAAAAAAGTGCAGATGAGCAGCACCCTCTGCATGACGCTATATTCAGAGAAAAGGGTGACAGGCTAAAGAGGGGCAAATCATGGATGGGTCGGGCGGAAGATGTCGTCAGACAGGTCTGCAGTCTTACCAGTATCAACCCCGGCAAGGAATGGGTGCCGTTGCCTCCAGCTTTTAAGTGCACTTTCTCCTGCATTATCACACTCGACAGACGGTGCAGAGAGCAGAACCCTGCCGCTGTCAATGCAGAGGTTAACGCGCTCATCTATGAACACTCAGATAGCCCCGAAGTGCTCATCTATACAGATGGATCTGTGGTAAAGCAGCAGAGAAGTGCGTGGACATTTACAGCCCGTTCAGCGGGCCGAACCGTTCAAGAATCCAATGGTGCCCACTCTATGACCACGAGCAGCATGACGATGGAGGTGATGGCAGTTACACAGGCTTTCATATGGCTGGGGTCACAGCATTATACCAACGTGTATGTACTAAGTGATTCAATGATCATGATTCAGAAGGTCGAAGCTGGATCTGTACGTAGACAGTGGACTGAATCGCTGCGGAAGTCTGTTGTCCGTAAAGTCACCTTCATCTTCGTCCCGGGACATGCGGGAGTCGAGGGAAATGAACGAGCTGACAAACTGGCTGGCTCTGCACCCCCTGTAGATGGACCAGCCCATGGATCGTGCCGATGTTATTAACGTCCTTAAAGATATGGCGAGAACAGAGGACTTTGACGTCATTGATTCCACATCGCTGTCCAGGGAAGACCTGGGAGTAAGAATCGGCACAGCCAGACGCGAGAGGTACATCGGGAAAACAAAGCGCCTCGTCAACCAACACAGAACTGGCACTATTAGCCACCGGACGCTGATGCATATGCTGGGGGGAGGATCTGAGCACCTATGGACATGTCCGGAGTGCAACGAAGATACCCCAACTGATAACTGATCCGGTGAACTCTTAACCTTTAGAGTTCACTCTGTTTTTATACTGCCAAATGGTTTTCCCTTTATTCGCCTTGTCTCCCTTGTATCAGGCTCTCGTAGAGATTAACTCTATTCTCCTATTCATTATGTCCTTGCCTGTTTCTATTGACTATTCATGTCCTCCCTATACGAGTTGTTACATGGCAACCATTACCGTCGTTATCTGATTCAAATCTATGAAAATTCATTAAATTAGTGGAGGATAATGTGTTGACTTGCCACATCGTGGAGATGCAGTTATGGGGGACATGATGGCATTTCCAAACACTCTCTACTATGTTTAGGGGACTGGCTGTATCTTTTTATTTTTTATTTTTCGCACATCCTGTAACAGGACATACTTGTCAACACCAGCATTTTACAGCTGTTGTTGATTTCTTGGCAAAATTACCCTAAGTAGTTTGCCATTGCTTTCTGAGCTACCGGCTCACATATCCCGTAAGCAACGGGCGCGGCGAGAACAGCTACCGATTCTCACGCAGCTGCGTTTTCTCACGTGAATAAACTAGGTTACTGAAAAAGTCGATAAACTTAGGCCAGGGAGACCGGCATGGCTGTATCTACATGAGGAAAATATTTGTTTGTATAAATGTATTGACAAGATTTGTTTCCGTGTACATATGAACCATATTTCCCAATAAGTATGCGTGGACCATATTTGTCTGTCTGCACGTGTGGAAATGATGTGTCTGTCTATGTGGACAGGGTGTGTCTGTCTATTCAACATACCTGTCAGTGAGTCCCAGGTTTCTGATACCATCTGTTTGTGAACGGACACAGTTGCCGATTTCTGCATCTCGGTATAGGTTGCTCGAAATACATCTATGGAAACGACACATACAAATTAGTGCTTGCGTTAAATATTCCACGGACCAAACACAGTAAAATAAGAACAACACAGCTCTAAAAAGCTCCCTCTGATTTGATATTAACAAGAAATAACAGAAAGAGAAATATATTAGATGCAAGGGCAGTGCCCAATTTAAGTATAAACACAAACCAAAAAGCAGTCGTTGCCACAATAAGAACCATCAGAAGAAGAAAGCAAAGAGCAGGAAAATATATGCCATACGAATCAGTAAATTAAAAAAAAAAAACTTAAAGACGAGGCAGTTAGGGAAAATTATGACAAAGAACTAACTGAAATCTTTGCAAAATTACCTATAGAAATAAAAAACAGTGGAAGAAGAATGGGAGATGTCCAAATCAAGCATCTTAAATACTGCAAAAATAATATGTGGAACCACACGCAAAACACAGATAAAGAAAATAACAAATTGGCGGAACGCAGAGGTAAAGGAAGCTGTAAAAGTCAAAATGGTAAAACATTAAAAGTTGTCGAAGAGCAAACAGGAACGTGATTACATAGAATATAAAATAGCGAGAAGACATGTGAATAGAATAGTAAAGAGGGAAAAACAAAAAAGACTGGGAGGAGTATGGAGACACCCTAAATAAAAACTACAAGGAGGCAACTAGAAACTTCTACAAAAAGATAAGTGCAATGCGAACCATGGGAGAATTCTTTGACCCAATTGAAATAATTAACAGCGAAAATGGAGATCCAATAAGTGAACAAAAACAAATCCTAATAAGATCGAAGCAGTATTTCGAACAACTTCTCAACATCCCATCAGGAATTCAAGAAAACGACACAGATGCCCCCGAAGAACTAGAACGAGACATACTAAAAGACGAAATTATAGAAGCCATCAGATTATCCCCATTGAACAAATCACCGGGACAAGATGAAATACCAAATGAACTAATTAAAGCAGCAAGAGAAGTAGGAACAGCATGGCTACATAGAATATTCAACCATGTTTGGGTAGAACAACAGACACCACAAGACTGGGGAAACGCCATAATTATCCCAATTTGGAAAAACAAAGGCAGCAAAGGAGACTGCACACAATACAGAGGCATTTCACTGTTGAGTCATACTGGGAAAATATTTTGCAAAATTTTTTAGAAACAATTACGAACCCCAGCATGGATGCACTGATGCCATTTTTGCTATGATTGATTGATTCATTGAATAAGGAACCGATATCACAGCATTCGGGGCATTCCCATAAGCGCTCCGTCCCCATCCTCAGCAACCAGCGAAGAGTCCCAACACCAATAGTTCCAGTAGCAATCTGATTATATGTCTGTCTCGCTTTACCTTTGAGCCTCAAGCGTGGGCCAGATACCCTCGTCACTCCTCGCTACCTCATTCTTGCCAGACTATGGTGATCCATTTGCTCCTCCGAGGTGTACACGTGCTCCCAAAAGGCTGCAACCACGTCTGCCTTGTCATGCATCAATACTCCACCAAATTTTGCTTTTAGACAACTTATAGAAAAATCAGTCGAATTCAGTGAAGCACTCTACTTAGCCTTTATCGACCAAGAAGAGGCATTTGATAGGGTAGATAGAAACATGCTGTGGGAAATCCTGAAACAATATGGAGTGAGTACACATCTAACAAACCTATGCAGAAGCTTATATAACAATAGTGAATGCATAGTGAGACATACTAGAGGACATTCAGAACCCTTCGCCTTAAGATCTGGAGTACGACAAGGTTGTGCCCTGTCTCCTCTCTTGTTCACAGCATATATAGACAACATATGCAAAGAAACCAGCCAAACAGAAACAGAAAGAATACCGCATGATGAGAACACATATTGCAAATCTAACTATTAGAGAACTTCTGTTTGCAGACGACCAAGCACTAATAGCAAAATCAGAAGCTGAATTACAAGACAACATGAATAGTCTAAACGAAATGTGTAGGGAACATAACATGAAAATTAGCACAAGCAAAACAGAGGTAATGACTATATCTAAAGTAGAAATACAACAACAATTCACCTAAACGAACATCCCTTGAGACAAGTAAAGAGTTTCAAGTACCTAGGAAGTATAATATCATCAAATGGCAGATTAGAAGAAGAGATCGAAAATAGATGCAATAAGGCATATCAACTTATTGGACAAATGGCACCAATACTAAAGAACAAACATGTATCAATAACCACTAAGAAAGCAACACAATCTTCCTACCAACTCTATGTTACCAATGCCAAACCTGGACAATGGCAGAACAAGAGAAAAGAAAAATCACAACACCAGAAATGAGATTCATGAGAAGAATACTCAATGTATCAAGAAGACATAAGATCAGAAATTAACAAATCAGGACTAAAGTGGGAGTTATAGCTACGCTAGATTTTATTAGAAGGCAGCAAGTCAAATGGTTTGGCCATGCAAGTAGGTTACCATCCAACAGTATACCACAGCAAGCAATGATGTACAGACCAGATGGAAACAGAGGAAGAGACCGACCACGTAAACATTGGACGGAGGGAATAGCAGAGTTCATGGGAATATCGATATATGAAGCCCATAATCGGGCACTATCACGATGTTTATACTTCACCTCGACACCGCAAGGTACAAGAGGAACATGATGAGATGAGATGAGATGAGAGACAGCTCTAAAGCAATCACTTGTGATTGAATCCTCGCTGGGGAATATATTTATTTTATTTCGCATATACTTTACAGGACATCGCTGTCAACATCTGCATCTTTCAGCCAAGGCTTTTTGAGCGACCGGCTCACATATCCCGAAAGTTACCGACGTGGCGAGAACCGCTACCGATTCACGCGCACGTCACGTTGCTCACGAGAGTATATGGGATTACTGAGAAAGACGTTAACACCTAGGCCAGGGAGACCGGCGCTGGGGAATATATGTAACTTTAATTATGTTGTGAGAAATGTATTGTCATAAACTGCGTGACTAAATATCTTCATCTTACGATCCATGCCGTGTGGTGTTGGTAATTATGCCTGTGCACAATCTTCTGTCTTAAGTACAGTCAGTCGATTCTGATACTGATGTTTCTCTACGCCATAATTTTAAACTGTTATCTCTTGGTCTGCCCCTACCTCTAACTTTCCCTTTGATTAAATACATGAATAAATAACATTATTTGTGTGTGTGTGTGTGTGTGTGTGTGTGTGTGTGTGTGTGTGTGTGTGTGTGTGTGATTGTATCATTGTTTTACTGCAGAAGCATGGATAATGAACAAAACAAACAGTTAGAAAACAGTTAGGAAATCAAATGAAGGGGTTCAATACTGTGGAATTAACAAAAGAATTTGCCGTCTTTGATGTAAAAACAAAATTAATTCTTAAATTCGGCCAATCACACTTCTAATATCTATTAGGCATGTCACATTAACATTGAAAAACAAAAGAAAATTTTAAACAATGCTATAAGGATATGAAGAAGAAGTTATTTATTTTATTATACATGGTGTCCGTAAATGCTGGACACATAGGATACTTGGATATTTTTCATTTAATTCACAGATCCAATACGCTCAACGAATAAGGAGTGAATGTACCAAAATTGAAGGCAATGTGGATTTATTACATCGAATTCACAAAAACGTTGTGAAACACATAAACATGTGCATTGCAAATGATGATACCTATGTGTCCAGACTTTACGGACACCCTGTATTATTATTATCTTGTTATCTTGACGTTTATGCCAAAGGAATATTTGATATTACAGAGTAGCTCACCTTTTATTGTGCCTGGTCGTCTTCCAACCTGCAGAATATACATTACGGCAATATATTAATTAATGTCATATTAACATAATTTAGTGCCGTTAAGAACTATCGCGAATACAATGTCTGGCCCTGTGAGGCAGGATCGACCCCCAGAGCCGTACAGATGGGGAAACAATCCCTGCACTGCTGCGGATTGAACTTGGATCATTGCCTTGACAGGCGAGTTTGCTAGTGACTATGCCGCAGTCAATTCATAATAAGATAGTCATCACTGTTGTAACTTTATCAGAAGAGAAGCATAATTATGCACGATCGCCTACTATAATAGGCAAGACACATGATTATGATGATGATGATGATGATGATGATGATGATGATGGTGATGATGATGATGATGATGGTGATGATGATGATGATGATGATGAGACAGACAGGACCTAGAGTACAGTGTACAACCCGGAAGACTGGGTGTGTGAGAGATATACATGGAAGCAGCTGGGTGACTTCGCCAAGTGCTGGAGCAAATGTTCAGAAATATCCATCGTTTGTGTAAATTTCATACATCTGAAATAGCATGAGAAATAACTTCACATGTATAGATCGGCACTCATACAAGTGAAAGGAATCAGCGGAAATCGTTCTACAGTGGCAATGATCACGAACATAGGAAACAAGTGGTTGCAGGAGACATGACCCTGTCTGTAGATCAATCATCATCATGTGCCTTGCTGAATCCTCAAAACGTTCACACAGACTGACTGAGATTAAGCCAAGGTTGGTCACGTGGCTTCCACGGGTTTGAGTATTTCATGGTCAACCAACTGCAAGAACCCTGTGACTGCCTGGAGTTGACCCGACACAATAGTCCTTGTATGCAAGCACTCTAACCACAATGCCAGTGTGGCTCCTAATACGTGTAAACAGGTAAACATATTGCCATATACGGCCGTTGATGACTGTTACGCCTTTACATACTATAGACTACGATATATGAGGTGAGGTCTTCAGTTTCCGTCCTCGTCAACTTCCCTTCCCAGATAACATCCAGAACATTCTTACAATTGTCTGCTACCACGTCTATTATACTGGGTCGACCCCAGAGCCACACTGGTTGGGAAAATGATCCTGTCTCTGCCGGGGATTGAACCCAGGCCTCTGTCTTGGAGGGCAAGCACACTGATGGCTTTGCCACCCAGATTCCACTTACTATTACATTGTTTGCTGGTCTCCCTGGTCCATGAGTTAGCGACTTTCTCCGTAATCCCGTATATCTCGTGAGGAACGTGATGTGCGCCAGAATTAGTAGCGGTTCTAGCCGCGTCGATAACTTACGGGGTAAATGAACCGGTCGCTCAGAAAGCAATGGCACAATACTTATCGTAATCTTGCCAAGAAATCAACAATCAGCTGAAATATGCTGATGTTGACAGCGATGTCCTGTAAAAGATATGCGAACAAAAAACATTATGTTGCTTATTTCCCCTGTTTTTAGAGGTCCCTTTTACAATTAGGCATGTGTGGGGCGAGACCCATGTTGTATAGACCCAGCAGCATGAAGTGGGTGATGTGTTTGGTATCACATCCGCCGCCTTTACTTCACATCACATTTCCTGGTACACACGTAACCACTATGATGGAGTTCGAACCTTAGACCACCGGTACGGCAGGCCTTATCAATTATATAGATGGCTAATGGTTAGAGAAGAATCAGGCCAGTGAAATAACATAGAACTTACTGCTTTCAACATAGCAGACATTTGTACACGGTTCTCTGCACAACATTTCAGGACGTTGCCCTCCTTTCGCTGTGTGAGTCCCTCCACCACTGGGTCGTTTCTGAACTCCATGTATGGCTTCTTCACAAGCCGCTGACAATCCACGCACACTTCCTGGAAGCTCTTTTGATCCCCACTGGACACCATGGACTGTAGCAGAGGAAAGTAAAAGAATTGTAATGTCAGCTAGCTTTATTGGTGATACATATTACAGTTTGTTGAGATTTTTATATTTTAAAATTCTCCATCCCCTTCCCCACTCTCCCTCTTCTCCACTCTCCCTCTTCCTACTCTCATCCCCTCCTCCTTTTCCTCCTCTCCTCATTTTCCTCCCCTACTCCTTTTCCTCTCCTATCACTCCCGTCCTACTCAACTCCTCCTACTCCTCTTCACCCTCCTCAACGTGGGATGTGCGTGGTGAAGGATGTATGTGAGGGTGGGGGATGTGTGTGTGGCTGGGTGTTTGGTGTGTGTGAGTGTGGGTGGGTCGATGAGAGATGTATGGGTTGATCGGTGGGTGAGGGATGTGTGGGTGTGAGTGGTTGAGGGATGAGTACGTGAGTCTGGGATTGTGTGGGAGATTAGTGTATGGGTGGGGGGGGGGTGTGGGTGTGGTTGGGAAGATGTGTATGGTGGGGATGTGGCTGGTGGGGTGTTGTGTGGGTGAGATTTGTGAGGTTGTTGATGGGGGATGTGTTGGTGGGTAGGGATATGTGTGTGGGGGATGTGTATGGATGGGGAGATGTGTGTGTGAGTGTATGGTTAGGGGATGTGTTGTTATGGGATGTGTGGTTAAGAGATGTGTGATTTGGGATGGGTGATTGGGGGTGGGTGGAGAATGTGTGGGTGGGTAAGTATGTAGGTTGGGGGTGGGTGAGGGATGTGTGTGTGTATGTGTTGGGCGGGTGGGGGAGATTGTGTGGGTGGGGGATGTGTGTAAGTGGGATATGTTGGGTGGGTGCAGGATTTGTGTGTGGATAGATGCAGGATGTGTGGGTTGGAGGGGACTTTTGTGTGTGTGGATGGGGGGTGTGAGGTTGGGGGATGTGTGTTTGGCTGGGAGTTTGGGGGTGCGTGCGTGGGTGGTGGAGGATTGTGGGTGGGTGAATGTTGGTGGGTTATGATATAGGTTGAGGATTATGTGTGTGGGTGGGGAGATGTGTGTAGGTGGGGATGTGTGGGCGGGTGATGGGTGGGTGGGTGCATGCATATGTGCCTTGGTGTGTGTGTGGGTGAGTGGAGGATGTCTGGGTGGGGGATGTGTGTGTGTGAGGGATGTATGGTGGTTGGGAGATGTGTGTGTCGGTTGGGAGATTGTGTAGGTGGTGTTTGTGTGGGTGTGTGTGATTGGGTGGGGTGTGTATGTGGGGGATGTGTGGATGTATGGGGAATGGGTTGGTTGGAGATGTGTCTCATAACTTGGTAACATGCATTGTTTGTGTTAACAACATTCATTTGACAATGTGTTTTTTTCTATGTGAATGTCTTATGCACTGATGAACGAAAGATGAGTGATTGGAAGGGCCGAATGTAAGACTGGCCTGCGTGCCCAATTTGTTACCCTTTGAAAATAATGTTCGTTCGTTCGTTCGTTCCTCCTTCTTCTTCAAGCTCTTAGTGTAGTAAAGTACCACAAACACATAAGCCAAGCTTTCTATCGGCCTCTTCATTGTTGGTTGGATGTTGTCTGATTTGTTTTTGTCTACAGTAAGAAGCATCCAGTCTCACCATAACCCTCCTTGGTCGCCTGTAACGACATGCACAATGGGTTGCTATACAGTGTCTCTGATGTCGCCCAATCATTTCAGGAGTAATCTTGCTCTCATATCATAACTTCTTCGATGTAGCTCCATGGCTAGTAGCTGATGATGTTGCATTCCAGCGAGAAGGCTAAACTATTACATCTTCTGCTTTTCAATGTTTGTGGCACAAGGTGTCGATCCCACTGTCTATATGATATTATTTCTTACTCGGTCTCGGGAGGCTAAATTCGTAGCTTTTCTCGGGTGTCTCATGTAATTAAGAATATTGGTAAAAACGATAACAGTTGTACAGAGAGTCACATAGACTGATAGAGAGATAGACAGATCGACTGACAGACAGATACTCACAAAATCAGGCAGATAGACAGACAGACAAAACGACAGACAGACAGACAGTCAGGCCGACAGACAAATAGTTAAAAACGAGCACATAGACAGGAAAGTAGGTAGACTGAAATCAGCCAAATAGACAGACATATGTAACAATAGTCAAACAGAGAGACAGACAAACATAAGGGGAAAAGAGCAAGTGGGGGTAAATAATGCCTTCATAGTCTGGGCAAACAGCTTGATCGGGACAAGAAGGCAGAATTAATACCAGTCTCTCTTGGCTGTATGATATGGTGATGATGATGATGATGATGACTGATGATGATGATGATGATGATGATTTTAATGATGATGGTGATGATGATGATGATGATGATGATGATGATGATGATGATGATGATGATGATGATGATGATGATGATGATGATGATGATGATGACGACGTAATGATTTTAGAAGATCCTGTTAGAATGTTCTACATAACAAAGATAGGATTGTGGTCAGCATGGCCGAATGGATAAAAATGGCCTTTCTTAAAGTTTGATGTGCTGATGGCGAAGTATCGGGTTCAAACGCCTACACTGGTCAGCTACTAACATTTTAATTTTTACCCTTTGAAATGGGGACGCCAATTAAAAGTACATTAAAAGAATGTGGGGTTCGCCTGTGGCAAGGGACACTAGAAATTGGGTAGAGCTACTTCCCACTAAAAAGTAAGGCAGCTTGGTACGTTTGAGTTCAAAGCGAGGAAAGTAAAAAAAAAAACATAATGATTAAAATATATGTAACCTCACGTGTTCTCGTGATCTCGGGGCGTCAATGTGTTTCAAAAATACTGTCACATACGCAGGACAGCAAGATAGTCAGCAGACCATCAAGACAGTATCTGCCACCCGTTTAAAGTATAGGCTGGAAAAAACTAAGTATTTTTTTTTTCCCCCAAATATAAACATCCATATTCAGTAACCAACTGGGGGAAAAAATTATGGATTAGTAAAAAACTTTCATTATGTCCCCCAAAAAAAAAAAAATTTGTTCTGGAGATTATAAGCAATTTCAAAGTTTCTTTATATGCGGTAAATTTTGGGGGCCTGAGATAAAATTTAAATTTTTAATTATTACAGCTAGCCAGACAATCAGCGCTCAGTTTTGAAATTGTTCGTTTTTTCACGGGATTGGCCTTATCCCAAAACTCCCCGCGTTTTTTTAAACTAGGGTTCATTCAGAGGTGTCTCAAAATGGGGTTATTCATGAAACCGATTAATATGTTTTTTTTTTTTTTTAAATTTACCCCCTATCGCAAACTTTGAAATTTTTTAATTTTTTTAAAGGGGTTGAATGCGGAATTTTTTCACTTCAAAGAAACGCATGAATTGACCATATTTTGTCAAGGAGTGATCGAAGAAACTGTTTTATACTATTATAATTCCGAAAAAAAAATAATGCATGCATTGGGGTTTTTGTAACGGTCAAAGGTGTCAAAAAGGGGAGCTTTATAACAAGCTTAAAAAGTCGCTTGATTACGAAGGGGCGATTAAATTTCCGGTTCTTCCCATATCTCTCTCTTTTCCCCAGCGCGGGAAAAATCGCACAAACACGAACCCGCAGCTCTAGCGAGACCCACAGAAGTCTCCCAAAATTTAACTCGTGAAAACCCAAGGAGCGGCCCCGGGAAACAACCAGCCTTTTGGGGCCCGGTCAAAAGGTTTACAACCGCCAAGGGGAAATCTAAGATTATAAAAATTTTGGATTTTATACTAGAAAATTTTGAAGCATTTAAAAATGCGGATCCAAAGAACAGTGACTGTAAGAAAACTTAGGGTTTGGTTTAGAAAAACAATAAAAGAGCTATCCAAAACAACTTTTTGGAAAATTAAAAGGGCATTTTCTCATTATTTGAAAGTAAAAGGGGGGTAGAAATAAACTTTTAAAAACCGCATTTAAAAAACCAGAAGCAGATACCTACGTGAAATAAAGTGTCACAGTGTACATACAGGTTAAAAAAGTGATCGTACAGACACAAGTCTTCGCTTTGTTAGAACATACTTTATTATCGAATCGTTCTATCTCGCACACATGAGGAGACTCCTTCTTGGTGTTGACATCTCTTCTCGCGGGCCCCCAAGGACGTGTGTGTTTCCCCAGATACCCTTTTTCATCGTGCACACCGTTACTAGGGTTTTCCCCCCTAGTAAAGGAATGCGCAGCTTTTCCTTAACTCTTTACTCCTAACCAATTCCTCACTGTTACAATACCCCCCCTTTCTTCAAAGAAAATTTTTTCCTTGAAAAAATCTCAACCCCAACTTTTTAATTAGTTAACTTTACATCTCATTCACAAAAAAACAATTCCTATTTTTCCTAAGTCAATTCCTTCTCCTCATAGCCAATTGCTAAAGAGACAAAATATCGAAACTCTCTAAAAACTCTTAAAAAAATTTAAGACTTTCTACAAAACTCTCCATAAAATTCCCACAATAAAAAAGTCTCCATAAGCGAACCGCTTTTAACTTTAAAATTCCATCTAAATTTGATTGAAAAAAATGAAGATATTCCCCCCCTTTTCCTTTTTCCCCCTTATTCACATTTCACACTCTCATATTTAGGATAGCAGAAAAAAATAGCTAGTTTTGATTTTTTAGGTGCGCACTGAAATTTAAAAAAAGTAAGGGAAAAATAAGAAAGTAAAAAGTAATACCCTTTCTCTTCCCCTACATTCTCAAAACTTATCAAAAAATAAAGTTTCAAAATTTATCTTCAGTTTCCCTCAATAATAATTGTTTTTATCAAAAAAAAATGTTAATCCAAAAATGCTAGCCTTTTTATTATTCAGTCATCAATTTCCGTTTACCATTCCTTCAACAACAAAAAAATTTCCCAACTTTTTATATGTTAATACAGTCTTCTTCTTTCCCAAAAGCAGTTATTAAATGCCAAAAATTTAAACCCGGCATTCCCCCATATTCTCCCATTAAAAGCGTTTAACCCCCTCCTATTATAAACCTTGTATATACATTTCATACCCCCCATGTAATAACAACATACCCCCCCATTACTACATATAGAGTCATTCACAACCACTACTTTTAAATTTATCTTCTAACTAACTTTAAAGTAATAATCATTTTTTAAACTCAACAACCAAAACATCGTAAAAAAACCATCTAAGTTTAATTATTTTTCCCTTTCATAAAACACAATTGAAGTCCCAAAAATTTAGCAAAGCATTTCAATCCCCTCATCATATTTTTCCCCCACATTAATCAATGACACATACAAATTTCAAGACCTATTTTGAGTACCCAATAAAATTTTTCCCCTTTTTGAAAAACTCCATCAAGTACCTTTTTAAACACAAAATATCGGCAAATTCTTTTCTTTCCATTGCCGAACCCTTTTATCACTTATTATCTATCACTTCTCCATTTCTTTAATAACCTCAAATTTTTTTTATAATTGCAAAATCTACATCAATGTCGCTATCCTCCGAGGAGAGCTATCTCTTTCATATCCGCTTCTTTATCAGTTTCTGACTTTTCATCCATTTCTTGGTTTTTTTTAAACGATAACAGTGTACAGAGAGTCACATAGACTGATAGAGAGATAGACAGATAGACTGACAGACAGATACTCACAAAATCAGGCAGATAGACAGACAGACAAAAACGACAGACAGACAGACAGTCAGGGCGACAGACAAATAGTTAAAAACGAGCACATAGACAGGAAAGTAGGTAGATGAAATCAGCCAAATAGACAGACATATGTAACAATAGTCAAAACAGAGAGACAGACAAAAATAAGGGGAAAAGAGCAAGTGGGGGTAAATAATGCCTTCATAGTCTGGCAACAGCTTGATCGGGACAAGGCAGAATTAATACCAGTCTCTCTTGGCTGTATGAATGGTGATGATGATGATGATGATGATGATGATGATGATGATGATGATGATTTTAATGATGATGGTGATGATGATGATGATGATGAGATGATTGATGATGATGATGATGATGATGATGATGATGATGATGATGATGATGATGATGATGACGACGTAATGATTTTAGAAGATCCTGTTAGAATGTTCTACATAACAAAGATAGGATTGTGGTCAGCATGGCCGAATGGATAAAATGGCTCGTTCTTAAACGTTTGATGTGCTGATGGCGAAGTATCGGGTTCAACGCCTACACTGGTCAGCTGGACTAACATTTTAACTTCTTATCCTTGAAATGGGGACGCCAATTAAAAGTACATTAGAAGAATGTGTGGGTTCGCCTGATGGCAAGGGACACTAGTAATTGGTAGAGCTACTTCCCACTCAAAAGTAAGTGCAGCTTGGCTACGCTTGAGTTCAAAGCGAGCGAAAGTAAAAAAAAAAACATAATGATTAAATATATATGTAACACTCACGTGTTTCTCGTGATCTCGGGGCGTCAACTGTGTTTCAAGAACTACTGTCACATACAGCAGGACAGCAAGACTAGTCAGCAGAGCCATCAATGACAGTATCAGTGCCAGCCGCTTAAAGTATAGGCTGAGAAATAAACTATAGTACTTTTTTTTTGCCCCAATATAAACATCCATATCTCAGTAACCAACTGAGGGAAAATTATGAGATTTAGTATAAAACCTTATCATTATGTCCACCCAACAAAAAAAAAAATTTGTTCTGGAGATTATACAGCAGATTTCAAAGTTTCTTTATATGCGGTATATAATTTAGGGGCCTGAGATGAAATTCATAATTTTAAATGTATTACAGCGTAGCCAGACAATCAGCGCTCAGTGTTGAATATTGTTCGTTTTTTCACGGGATTGGCCTTATGCCAACTACCCGCGTTGTTTAAACTAGGACTGTTCATTCAGAGGTGTCTCAAAATGTGGGTTATTTCATGAAACCTGATTAATATGTTTTTTTTGTTTTTTTTTAAATCTTACCACCTATCGCTAACATTGAAATTTTTTAATATTTTTAAATGGGGTTGAATGCGGAATTTTACACTTCAAAGAATCGCTATGAAGTTGTACACATATTTTTGTCAAGGAGCTGATCGCAAGAAACTGTTTTATACTATTACTAATTCCGAAAAAAGAATAATGCATGCATTGGGTTTGAGTAAACGGTCATAAGGTGTCAAAAGGCGAGCTATTATAACAATGCTTTAAAAAGTCGCTTGATATACGACAGGGTCGACTTAATTGCACCGGGTTCTATCCCATATGGCTCGGTCTCTTTCCGCAGCGCGGAAAGCATCGCACAAAGCACGAACTCCGCAGCTCTAGCGACGACCCACAGAAGTCTCCGAAAAATTTAACTCGTGAACCGAAGGATGCGGCCCGGAATCGAACCCACGACCTTTGGAGCCCGAGTCAAAAGGTTTGACAACTTCGCCAAGGAGACTCCTAAGATTATAAAAATTGTGGATTTTATATCTAGAATTATGAAGCATTATAAAAATGCTGGATGCCAAAGAAACAGTGACTGTAAGAAAACTTAGGGTTTGGTTCAGAAAGAACAATAACATAGAGCTATCCAAAACAACTTTGTGGAAAATTATAAGGACATTATCTTCATTATTTGAAAGTACAAGGGCGGTAGAAATAATCTTTGCAAGCAACCGCATTTAAAAGCCATGAGAAGCAGATACCTACGTGAAATAAAGTGTCACAGTGCTACATACAGGTTATAATAGTGATCGTACAGCACACAAGTCTTCGCGTTGTTAGAAACATACTTTATTATCTGAATCGTTTCTATCTCTGCACACATGATGGAGACTCACTTCTTGGTGTTGACATCTCTTCTCGCTGGCCCCAAGTGACGTGTGTGTCTTACCTAGATACCCTTCTTCATTCGTGCACACACGTTCACTATGGTTTTCCCCCTAGTCAAGGAATGCGCAGCATTCCTTAACTCTTTACTCCTAACCTAATTCCTCACTGTTACAATACCTCCCCTTCTTCAAAGAGAATTTTTCCTTGAAAAAATCTCAACCCCAACTTTTAATTAGTTAACTTTACATCTCTATTCTACAATAACTACAATTCCATATATTTCCTAAGTCAATTCTCCTATCTCCTCATAGCCAATTGCTAACTAGAGACAATAATATCGAAACTCTCTACAAAACTCTCTACAAAATATAAGCACTTTCTACAAAACTCTCCATAAAATTCCCCACAATACCAAAGTCTCCATAAGCGAACCGCTTTTAACTTTAAAATGTCCATCTAAATTATGATGACAAAAACTGAAGATATTCCCCCCTTATCCTTTATTTCCCCCCTTATTCACATTCTCACACTCTCAGTATTCTAGGATAGACAGAAAAAAATAGCTAGTTTAGATTTGTGTAGGTGCGCACCTGAAATTAATAAAAGTAAGGAAAAAGTAAGAAAGTAAGAAGTAATCACCTTTCTCTTCCCATACATTCTCAAAACTTTATCAAAAAATAAAGTTTCAAATTTATCTTTCAGTTTCCGTCAATAATAATTGTTATTATCAAAAAAATATGTTAATCCAAAACTGCTAGCCTTTGTATTATTCAGATCATCAATTTCCCGTTTACCATTCCTTCAACAACAAAAACTTCCTAACTATTATTATACTGTTAAGTACAGTCTTCTTCTTCCAATATGCAGTTATTTAATGCCAAAATTCAACCTGGCATTCCCCCATATTCTCCCATTAAACGCTGTTCAACCCAGCTCCTATTATAAACCTTGTATATACATTGCATACCCCACATGTAATAACAACATACCCCTCCATTACTACATATAGAGTCACTTCACTAACCACTACTTTATTCATCTTCTAACTGAACTTCAAAGTAATAATCATTTTAAACACTCAATCAATCCAAAACATCGTAAAAATAACCATCTAAGTTAACTTATTTTTCACATTTCATAAAACACAATTGAAGTCCCAACAATTGAGCAAAGCATTTCAATCCCCTCATCATATTTATCCCCCCACATTAATCAATGTACACATACAAATTTCAAGACCATATTCTGAGTACCCAATAATAATTTTCCGCTTTAGAAAAACTCCATCAAGTACCTTTGTAAACACAAAAATATCGGGTCCAACTTCTTCTTCTATCTGCCATCTGCCGAACCTTGTATCACTCTATTCATCTATCACTTCTCCATTTCTTTAATAACCTCAAATTTTTTTCTATAATTGCAATATCTACATCAATGTCGCTATCCTCTCGAGGAGAGCTATCTTCTTTTCATATCCGCTTCTTCATCAGTTTCTGACTTTTCATCCATCTCTTGTTCCCCATCTGTATATCCATTACTAGCAACCGCTAATCTCTTCCTTTCTACATCCAATCTAATTTTTCTGTCTTGCCGTCTCAACAAATTTTCAAATAGTGGCATCTCTTCCTCACTCGAAGAATTCGCTCTAAGTTTCCTTTGCCTCTTAATTTCTTTTTCTTTCTGTCTATCCAACTTTCTTTTTACTGCCTGTCTTGTATTCATAAATGGAGGTTCAATATTTTCGGTAACTGACTCTTCACTAATATAATCGTCATATACGTTATTTTCCTCTGTCATGACTGTTTTTGGTACCGTTTGTTCAGCTGTAGTAGATGCTGTTGTTACTTGTTTTCCATTCTCTATAGGTATTGGATATACCGATTGTCTGACAATCTGTCCACCTGACAATATTTCTTCGGAACAATAATTATTATTATTATTCTCTGCATCCCTTTCTTCATTATCCCACCTTAAGTGTTCTACGTGTGAACGTGCAACATGCCCTGAAATTTGATTCTTAATAGTATACGACACTGGACCTTTTTTTTTCTAAAATATAGTATCCCGGGACCCAATGAGCATCAAACTTAGAGTTTTTTCTATGTTTTTTATAATATACCCTATCACCTACGTTAAACTCTTGTAAGTGTGCATTTTATTTGCGTATTTCTTCTGTCTTTCTCTAGCCTTAATTATATTATTTCTTAAACGTACATGTGCTTTATGCATCTCTTGCAACCTTGTTTCTTGAAAATCTTCTCCCAGATATTTTCTCCTAGGTTTTAATAAATTATCAATTGGCAATATTGGTTCTCTTCCATGTACTAAGTAAAACGGTGAGAAACCTGTTCCTTCATTTTCGTGTGTACGTATCGCCGCTAATGCTATCCCCAAATAAAGATCCCAATCCATATCGTGTTCTTCTACATTTTTCGCTAGAATATTGTATAGTGTTCTGTGTTGTCTCTCATTTTTAGCATTAGAAGTTGGTCTGTAATATGAAGTCCTAATGTGTTTTATATTCCAATCTTTTACCAATTTCTCAAACTTTTTATTTACAAACTCTTTCCCATTGTCTGTAAGTATTATTTGTGGACACCCAAACCTTGGTATAAATTCTTGTAAAAGCATATTTATAACTGAATCAGCACTCTTGTCTGGAATTGGATACACTTCTGGCCAAAGACTATATGAATCAACTATATGTAGTAGGTATACATTTCCCGATAATGTTTTTGGATGAGGACCTGAAATATCCAAACTTACTTTCTGCATTGGAAATTGAGGAATATCGGTATCTTGTAAAGGACATTTAATTATCTTCATGTTTCTTAACCTACACTTTTCACATGCTTCAACATATTCATATACGCTTTTGAATAAATTCGGCCAATAATATTTACTGCTAATAGCCTTCACTAACTTATCTCGTCCAAAATGACCATTATTATCGTGGTATGCCTTTAAGACTTCTTGTTCTAAATGTTTCGGAATATATTTTCTTACTCCTTCACCTTTTTCACTGATATAATATAATTGATTGTCTTCTTGTAACTCTACAAACTTTCTTTTAAAACTATTTTCCCCTGTTTCTTTCAATTTCTTTTTTTATCTGTACTACTTTTGGATCTAATTCTTGTTCTGTTTTCATATCAAACTGTTCTAAATGTGGGTCTTCTGTTCTAGATTCCGACTCTTGCTCCGATGGTAAACTCTCAAATTCTTCCCTATTTATTATGGCAGAATCTAATATATTTACTTGCCAGTTTCGATCGTCTACCTCTGGTTCAACTTCATCTTCCGTGTTTCCTGATGACTGTGGGTACGGGATTCTAGACAAAAGATCGGCGCACGTATTATGTTTCCCTGACACATATTCAACCTTAGCATTGTACCCTTGTAAATTCAATGCCCACGTTTGTATTTCCTATTTTGTATTGGTGCTTCTAATATCGACTTTAATGGCATGTGGTCAGTTCTAATAATGAAATTGGCGTTATGTAAGTAATAATTTAATTTTTGCAGCGCGTAGTGTATAGCATATGCTTCCTTCTCAATAATCGGCCATTTGCGTTGAGTTCTGCTGAGTTTATGCGACAAGAAATAGATTGGTCTTTCATTTTAACCCCTGGTATTCCAGATTCTTCTCCTTCATATGGTTGAACCAAACATGCTCCTATTGCATTGTCTGAAGCATCTGTGTATAGTATTAGCTGTTTATTCAGGTCTGGATGTGTCAATAATGGTACCACCGTTAAGCTATCTTTTAAAAGTTCAAACGCTTTTTGACACTCATCATCCCACTTAAATCTAGCGTATTTTTCCCGTTAAATTCGTAATAGGTATTGCTATCCTTGAAAAGGCTGGTACAAAACCGCCTATAATACGCACACGTTCCTATAAAAGCCCTCACTTCCTTAACGTTAGTGGGAGGAGGTAACTCTTTAATAACTTTTATCTTTTCCATGTCTGGTTTAATACCTTCCCTATTTATTATATAGCCTAAATATTTTGTTTCTGTCTTTAAAAACTGGCACTTACTAAGCTTTAATTTAACGTCATGCCTTCTTAATCTGTCAAATACTTGTCTAACATGTTTTAAATGATTCTCTACATCTCCTTTCGTAAAAATCAATACGTCATCAATATATGCTAAGGCAAAACTGTGCATACCGTCTAGTACTTCATTTATTAAGAACATATAGTGAGACGGTGCATTTTTCAGACCGAATGGCATACGTAAAAATTCGTACGAACCCATATGAGTACAAAAGGCACTTTTATTTTGCGCATCCTTCGACATCGGAATACACCAAAATCCTGACCTAGCGTCTAGTGTTGTGAAATATGTAGAACCATTAAGCAGCCCCAAAATATCATCAATTACTGGCAGTGGGTACGCTACATTTTTAGTAATTTTATTTAACGCCCTGTAGTCACAACAGAACCTGTTTCGAACCATCAGACTTGGCCACAATTACCACCGGAGATGACCATTCTGATTTTGATCTTGTTATTATGCCTGCTTTCAACATATCTTCTATTGCCTTTTCTACGACTTCTCTATTTCTTAATGGAGTTCTGTATGGTTTTAAACTAATTGGTGGATGATCTCCCGTGTCTATTTCTATCGTAACTGTTTGTGTCTTACCCAATTCTAAATCATTTATTGCAAACACATCTTGATTTTGCTTTATAAGTTGTTCTAACACTTCCTTATTTTCTGGCGAAGTTTTTAATTGTGCTAACAATTCTTTTTCTCTTGTTACTTTGTCTAATGAATGTATTTGTGCTGTATTTCTTCTAGATGGATGGATCAATTCATCCATTCTTACGTTCCCTTTTCTTCTGTATCCGCGTCTATTATTACTTCTTTCATTAGAGGTTTCTGAATAACTTATTCCTATCATATTTACTCTATCTGTTGCCAATATGTCACTAACGTTATGTTCTAGCTTAGCTATTACACATCCTCTGTATAATTTAATTTCTCTACCTGTGTTATTGATAACCATTACTGGAAATGTTAAACTTTTATCTAATTCTATTATTCCATCCGGAACTTCTAAACCTGGCTCATCAATTATTTCATTTTGCAATTCCGTGATTCTGACTATGTTTCCTGCTATATAATACGGGTTTCTCTTCAGTCTTGCTTGTATCAAATTAACTGACTGTGGTTTTAAATTCATGGTCGTTTTGACTCTAACTAGTGTCGACACATGCATATCTTCTTCTAAATCTACGTAAACATCTTGGAATTTTAATTTATGCAAATCAAATAAAAGTCTCACCCCATTTTTCAATAAAAAATCTCGTCCCAATATCATATTTCTATTTAAATCTTTAACCACATGGAACATATGCCTAACATTTATCCCTCCTAATTTCAAATTTATCATCGTTTGTCCTAACACTTCTAATTTTTGTCCCGTTACCGAATGAAGATTCTCCTGAATTCTAAATATTTTACAATTTTTTAACATTCGATATAAAAATGCTTCTTTAATCACGCTAACTTGTGCTCCCGAATCAACTAATGTTCTAACTTTATATTTTCCTATCTGTACTATACATGAGCTAGGATCTACCATATTTAATGACAATTGTTTTTACCTCGGCTTGTTTTTTATTTCTCAACGTTCTATTATACTCATCCTTTGGGTTTTTAATATATTGATGCCCTTTTTGGATCTTACTATCTTCCCTCCTACTGCCGATCCTATTCAGTAAGCGGGATGCCAATTTCCCTGATTTCCTGACCTTCTAAAATTTCTCTGTATTTCTCCAGAATTCCAATTTGCTGGTCTGCCATTTGCCATTCTATTCTGTATACTCGTCTGAACACCTCTACTATTTTGCGTATTCGATGGGCCACTTCTGTTACCACAAAAGCGAAAAATGTGCCCACGTTGGTGACATCCCCAACAAACCACATTCGAGTTATTTGTGTTACCTTCCATGTTTCTTACAGTATTTCTCACTTGTCCTCTTCTATCTTGATTATATACATTCTCGTTTCTTTGCACCATCTGTATTTCTCCTCGTCTTCCTCTCCATCCATGTCTATACTGTCCTATTTCCATAGGTTCTTCAATTCTATCTTCCGAACTACTACCTAACTCTCGTCCTACCCTTAACCTAAACCTCCTCCTCAAGCTTTCCTCTTGTATAGCGATATCTACCGCTTGTGACAATCTTGCAGGATTCTCTCTTAATAATTTAAATTTCAATCCATCTGACCTAATCCCATCAACAAAAATCCCTACTAACATCCGTTCCACTTCTTCTGCTCGTACATTCTGTCCTAAAAATGACTCTTCAGCTAAATTGATTAACCTGTCACTGTATAACTGAACACTTTCTGTGCTGTTTTGTCTAGTCTGTCGCAATACTGAGAATGCGTGTTGTGGATCAGTAATTTCAGCATATTTTCTTGCGAGATCATCTTTAAATTCTTCCCAGGTTTCACCTCCTGCTGCCTCTAACTTTCTTCTTATATGGTCAGAAACTGGACTTGTACTTGTTCTGTATGCCAAGTTCTTTTTCTCTCCATCTGTAGCGTTTACTAAATATGCATGTTTTTCAATAGAAATAATCCATTTCTTAAATTGATTTGCTTGACCACTAAATCTTTCAACATCAGTGCTTATATTTTGTTGTCTTAACACTGCATCCAACCTTGATATTGCCCCGCCAACGCCAGTCAGTACCTGTGAAAAATCTTGGGATTCCATCCTAAAATTTATAATTATCAAGCAATATACAAATATTTCAAACAATATTAATTTCAAACCCAGCAACAATACATAATCTGTTAATTACTCTAATATTATCTAATTATCTTAACTAAAGCCTCCAATCGAAGATCCTGACGAAGAAATATTCCTGTTTCAACCCTGAATTCTGACAAAAGAATTTAAATGACCTCCTGATTCAGAATTACCTACACCACATAAAAAAGGACTCTAATCAAGCTCGTTAAATGAGCAGAACAACGAAGAGCCTCTGGGTTTCTTTCCTTCATAATTTAATCGAAGTTGAAGTCAGATCTTTCCAATTATTTCCTGACGTTGATTATGCTCGATATCAGGCTCGCAACAAGACTGTTTGATTACTTGCTCGATTACTGTAGATTCCCTTCAAGTAAGGTCACCTTCACGCAAGCGACAATTGCTCACGACTTCAGCAAAAAAAACTCACTTTCCAGCAGCAATCTGTGATTTTCATATATATATTTCAGCGCAAACGTAACCCAGTCAACAACAATTGGACTTACAGCTGACGCTATCCAGTCTCTTATTTTCATGTGGGACTCTCGCCATGGTCATTTTTAAATTACTTTATCCAAACCCCGAGTTGAGACAAGTTTCATTTATGCCTTCCTTTAATTGAAGTGACTGTAGAGAGTATTGCAGACCTTGATTTCATAATTATGGAATTTGCACCATAACCTTGACTTCACCTTCAACAGTCCCACGGGTTAAAACTCATAATTTGTACTGATTTTGATGCAGAACGGCATTACTTGATCTCAATATACCATTTTGCGTTGGTCAATTCTCCAGTTAATTTCATAATTATGTAATAACATCAGTCTTTCAAAAAAATATAAGTATCAATCAAACCTTTTTTTTTTTTTTTTAGCGCTGACCTTGAAAATGGATCTCCTTCTTAACCAGGAATCCAGTGAGAACCCAGAACAGCTACCAACAGTCGGCTTTCATCCGTTGCGTTTCTCAATATTTACTTCTCCAGACACGCCAGACATAACCATCTTCTATGGCGGTACTCTTTCTCTCCGCGACCTCCCATGTTTCATAAATTCACGGCACCAAATCAACCTGTGTCACAGTGCTACATACAGGTTATAATAGTGATCGTACAGCACACAAGTCTTCGCGTTGTTAGAAACATACTTTATTATCTGAATCGTTCTATCTCTGCACACATGATGGAGACTCACTTCTTGGTGTTGACATCTCTTCTCGCTGGCCCCAAGTGACGTGTGTGTCTTACCTAGATACCCTTCTTCATTCGTGCACACACGTTCACTATGGTTTTCCCCCTAGTCATGGAATGCGCAGCATTCCTTAACTCTTTACTCCTATTTAGAGATTGGCTCGAGAATACTGTGCTTCCAACCCTAGATAGACCGTCGTGTCCAATTATGGACAATGCATGTTCTCAATGTTGTTGCCCAAGAAGATAAAATGCATACAGCACCGAGCACAAAGGGAGCAATAAAGATATGACTCCGAATAGAAAACATACCATTTCCAGAAACGTATTTCTAGCTAGAATTGTTGTCCCTTGTAAAGCAGACGCCAAAAAGCAAGAAATATCAAATCGACAAGTTGATAGAAGAGCATCGTCATGGTTGCTTGAGACTTCCGCCGTACCATTCTCATTTTCACCCTATAGAACTTGTGTGGGCTAAAATTAAAGGACAGGTGGCAGCTGACAATACTATATTCAAATTGTCTGACGTCAGGATACTAATCCAGTCCGCGCTATTAAATATTGATAAAAGTTACTGGAAAAAATGTGAGGACCATGTGTTGAAAGAGGAAGAGCATTATTGGAGAAAGGATGGATTGAATGTTATGCAACCGAGAGCAGTCATCAACCTGTTGGAATCGTCCGACACAAATTAAGGTCTGAGCAGATCGCAGACCTTAATCCACGTTCACACCAACTGGGATATTTTGCTATAAATATTCAGAAGAATTGCAGGCCCTAAACATTACAGCATTAGCATAATGTCAACGGCAACAGTTTGTATTCCACTGTGATGAATTTTCAATTCCGCAAGCCCTCAGCGGTGACAAACAACTGTATTGAAAAACACACACACACACACACACACACACACACACACACACACACACACACACTCTCTAAATGCATTGAATACCATCAGAAGAGTAATATTGCCGTGGAAACTGACATATTGTGGCATAACAAGAGACGTGAGAGCAACCACATTGTCAAATTAGGGGACAACACACTTGCATACGACTCAATCTATAAACTTCAATGAAAAGAGGACAAACATCTTGATCGTTAAGAAGAAAGCCCACTACAGAGACACTGACAACTATTTTCATAGTGCAAAACAGGTAATAATGTTCCGTCTCTGAACGGTAAACAACAGAGTAGACAATCTTTCATGAAGACTCAAAGCGGGTTTTTCACCCATGTGTACGTGTGAACAAACTACACAGACAGCTGAACAGATCCTTAAAAATGGAAACATGATGACTAAATTGCGGTATCATTTCTGGTCACTCCATTCGCACATTAACGCACAGCTATTTGGAAGCTTTCACGAACTCAATATAAAAAGCTAACACGAATACTTGTGTACACATTATTAAACGGCAGCCGAAGAAACTCTAAGAAAATGAAAAATAAGGTAAGAAATATATTCCTTCTACTTTCCTGACAATATACAAATTATTTACCCCAAGCCTCTGTAAATTCTCTGTCTTTACTAATATTACACATTGCACCCTTCTCTGGATTCTCCGTGGTGAAGTGGTCAAGGCGTCTGAGTCGGGCTCCGAAGGTTGTATGTTCGATTCCGGGCCGCGTCCTTCATTTCACGAGTGCATTATTTCGGAGACTCCCGAGGGTCATCGCTGGAGGTACGGAGTTCGCGGTTTTTGCGACGCTTTCCGCGCTGCGGAAAGAAACTGAGGCATATGGGATAAAAACCCGGTGCAATGCAGCCGACCCTGTCGATTTTACTCTACTCCTTTCATTGCACCCACTCCCATACGAATCCGGATACGCCTTGTGTTTCATTTGAATTGGCGATAGTGAACCCAGGCATGTGTAAATCCGTTTATATTAGCTAGCATATGCTATCTTTCTGGGCTTGACTATACATACCTTGATTGGGATTCAGTGTGCAGATAGCCTCTGCCAATTAATCTTTCTTCAGGTACAGGATCTTGTTCAGGGTTCTGCATATGGAAGATTCACAACAAAAACTTATCTGGCATCACTCGCACATGAGTTAAGTCAAGGACTGACATCATGGCACTAGGGACATTCCAATATTCGCTTCGTTTCCATCATCAACATTCAGCGTAGAGTCCCAACACGAATAATACCAGCTGCAGTCTGATTATGTGTCCGTCTGGCCTTTCCTCAGTTTCCTGAGTGTTGACCAAACCCTCTGTTCACTCCCTGCTACACCATTCTCTCCAGACCATGATGATTTATCTTTTCTTCCACACTGGTCACGTGATCGCTACTTCATTATTCTTGATGAATGTAGACTGGAGTACAAAGTTCTTTAAGTGTTAACTTCTTTAGGCTCGTAATTACCCATCCTCAGATATATGTTAATAACATATTACCTATGGAGAACATACTGAACAATAGAATGATGTCAATTGCAAGGGGGGGGGGGGGAGGGGTAGAGTGTTGAGGTGCTTAATAGAATCTTTCCTGCTGCACGCATGTGAAATATGGACAATAAGCAGACAAGCTAAGAATCATCTCATAGTAGTGAAGATGTGGTTTCTGAGAGAAATGCAAATAATATAATAGATATACAGTAAAACGAATGAGAAAATTCTACAAGAAACACATGAAAATCGTACAATTTGTTAGAGAAATTAGACGTAGTCAGTTAAAATTTTGTTCACGCTTAAGGAGAAATAAACCGGAAATTTTAGTGACCTCTGATATCAGTGAAGTGTATTCCGGGTATTTGAGTTTTGTTGTATTTTGGAAGGTAGAATTCCAAAAGTGGCAATGAGGCCGGCGTAGCTGTGTTGTAAAGAATGGCATAGCCGTTTGCAAGGTATTTGAGTTTTGTTGTTTTCGTTCTCTCGATTTGAACTCGAGGGTAGTCCATACACTTGCTACTACTAACAGTAATTGCCATTGCTGTGGAGTGCTGTGTGGATTAGCTTTATCTATTACCAGTTCTTTCACCTTCTGGCAAACTCACTATGACTTCTGAAGAATCCACACCGACTTCTGAAATACTTGTAATTTACGTCAAGGACGAGATGTCAATATCTGAGTCCAGCTGAACGGTATATGGATTGAACCCACAACCACGCCAGACAGAGGGTGTGGTTGACGTCACCGGGACTACCGGATCCATACAGTAATAAACAACAAATGTCACAGCTAGATGCTACCCACCGTTTTATTATCATTAATACCTCTGACTTGTAACTCGTCTGACCAGCTGTAAATAGGTGAGTCACGTTGGGCCGTGAATGAGGTGTCACCAACGTGAGTGGCACCTTGCAGTCTTGACAGACCAAAGTGTGTGAGCTGGAATGTGGCCAATATTCCATCACAATGCCTGGGCAGAGCTTCAGAGAAACATGTGGTGCCCAAACGACATGATCCCTCTCTCGGCCTAATCTTCTGTTTTCCAGAGGAATGGGTAACCAATACGTCTGGCACAAGGTAGGCTGCAGACGCTGGCGCCACAGCGTCAAACCTGCGAGACATCGCCACCATGAGCAGGTGGCGAGTGATGGCGAGACCCTGGAACCCAAGGGACCCGGCTTAGAGGTTTCAGCCAAGTCCCACAGGTGAGGGCCTCGTACGCACCCGGACCATAAGGACACGCACATCTGTCAATCACAAGTGTCCGGACCTGTGTAAAGCGTGCACGATCGTCAGACTCTGCGCCTGACCTTAGTGGACCCCGCGACCAGCGGGAATAGGCCCGCCGGCGATACCGCAGGAGATATTGCTCGTCTATTGCGAGCAAATCTCCCATCCTTCCACTGTCGCAACCGGCGAGAATAGTCCGGCCGGAGATATTGTTCGTCTGCTGCGGAAAAATCTCTACCGAGCCTGAATAAGTACCAACGACTACCTGATAAAATAAGTTATTAGTCAGGTCTTTATCTCGTCATCAGTCATGTCGAGAATTCACGTTCTGGAGCTTATGATCAACTTATCTGTACGGTGTGTGATTTGAAAGTGTGGGGCGGGGAGGAATTAGGACTTTTTTGAGGTCCTAAATACACAAACGCACGCGCGTACGCGCGCACACACATACACACGCACTAAAGCAAACAGATAGGCACATGAAAACAATGTTGAGAAGACTTTGGACTGCCAAAGTAACTATCATGCTTCCTCTTGTTTTTCTCTATTTATCTCAGCGAAGTGTTGGGGTGAGGGGAGGGGGAGAGGTATAATGCAACGATCTTTCATGCGCTCTTTCTAATGCTATTTGTTAGTTGGTATTCATTTCTTGCTACCCTCACTCCGTCTTTTACGCGGTCTTCCCCTTGCTATGTATCCGTTATATTTCTTCAACGTGGCTCTTTGTTGCATGCAGATGGTGCCAGGACATCTTTGTAAGGTGACCAAACCATTTAGTCTGTTATTCTTTAATGAAGTTCATGACTGGTTTCAGACCTAGCAGTCTTCTAATTTCTTCATTAATAATTCTATTTGACATTAGTGGCATAATATCGGCAGAAATATTTCTTATGAGATAAGCTTTAGTACTTATAGGAATCTTTCTACGCGAGAAAAGTGGCGCTAGTTGTCCAGGTAATATCTTCCTATTACCATTGTTTCTGTCTTTTCAATACTTATTTTCATGTTATGTTACTCACACTTGGTTTTGACTTGATATAGATGGTTCTGTAGGATCTCTTCATCTGCTAATCTATTTTCAATGTATGCAATAACACGTAGGGGAGATGGCACACATCCTTGTCGTACACCTGAATTTATTTCACAAGATTTTGATGTATCTGCCTTTGTTCGTACGCAAAATTTGCTTGACTTGTATCATAGTTTGCATGACTTGTATCAAATTTTGCTTGACTTGAATCAACTTTTGCTTGGCTTGCATCAAAGTTTGCCTGACTTGTATCAACGTTTGCAAATATTATTTAGATGATTGCTAATTCTGTATTTTCTTAAGCAACTCCATAGCATACTCCTGTCAGCTCTGTCAACAACATTTTCCAGGTCTATAAATGCGACTGTAAATGTCTTATTCTCTTCACCTGCTTGTTCTGTCAGTTGCCTAGGTGTGAATATTGCGCCTGTGCAGTATCTATTTAATTTCAACCCATCTTGGCTTCTGATAATTGTTTATCCAGTAATGGTCTTAATCTTCTTTCAACGGCTTTGAGATTTTTCCTCTATAATTAGTACATTCATTTTTATTGCATTCGTTGTTGTTTTTTTTTCGCATCGCAACAATTATTGCTGTTTGCCAATCATCTGGTATTACATTATATTCAACTATCAGAAATAGACAGACAACACTATCTGGTCATATGATACTCCGGGATAAGGGTACTCCCTATCAAAGGAGAAGTAAGGTGCCTCCTTCCCTCCGCTAGCTTACGGGACACCCTTAGGCAAGGTGGAGTACCCGTTTAGCCCCCCCCCCCCCCAACAGGGTAACGTGATACCATGTGAGCAGGTGGTGGATTGGATTTGGGAGCAGCCGACAGATAGTTGTTGATTATGGTTTCAAGTCAGTGATGGTGGGCAGAGGATCTCTCAATAGAGACAATGGCAACGGTCATCCGATCAGTATGGTCACTGCCAGGAAGGAAGAATGGTAGACTTCCCTCCTTATTGACTCCCGGGCAGAGGAGGCTCGTCAACCTTGGTTGGTATCTCTTCTAAGAGAAGGAACTCTAAATCTCAAACCTCCTCTGCCTTGCGGGTATATCCATATGGGAAAGGCTTCGGGAGTAAACCCTGAGGACAAATCCGGAGATGGAGTCCCTAAGGCAGTTCCATATTGTAAACAACATAGTTCTGGCAACTCCTGCGACGGCACCGATGCCAAGCTGCATTGGCTACTGCTTTTCCCTTGGTCAACATCGGCGACGTGGAGAAGGGGAACTTGCTACTGGGCAACAGCTGGTTCTCCGACTTCCATTGCCAAGGCTTGTGCCCTGTAGAGGTCACTTCAGCACCGCGTAAAGCGGTGACACACAACAGGAAGAAGCATTTACCGGTTATAAGTCTTAAAGCTCGATTGGTGTAGACTGTAGAGCAAGGCGCCAGGGGCTACTTCCGACGGTGGGAGAGATCATCGTATCTCACTAGACAGCTACCGCCCGCCTAAACTGGGCAGCCCCTAGTCAATAAGGTGTTGTATCGCCACGGTTCATATGCTCCTGAGAGTATGTGGAGATTAGGGACAAAGTCCTGACACATGGACTGCAATCTACACACCTAGCAACAAGAAAAAAAAAACGACCCTAATGCTGGGATCATGGAACATAAGAACCATGACCCCTGGCATCTCAGACGATCTAATTGAGATTGTGGATGCCCACAAAACTGCAGTGATAATCAACGAACTACTCAGATTGGGGATAGACATTGTCGCCCTGCAAGAGACCGGACTCCAAGAATCTGGAAACATCAAGGAGAGGGACTTCACTTTCTACTGGCATGGCAAGCCGTGCGGAGAGACAAGGGAGCATGGAGTTGGCTTCGCTATCAGAAACAAGCTGCTTAATTCCATCATACCACCAAGTAATGGCACTGAAATAATACTGAAGCTCCAATTCCAGACAGAGGCAGGCCCAGTTAGTATTATAAGCGTTTACGCCCCAACACTAACTGCAGCATCAGAATCCAAAGACAAGCTTTATGACGACTTTAGCTAAGAAATCAGTGACCCACAAGAGAAACGACATCTTTTTATCCCGGGGGAATTTAAAGCCAGCGTTGGCTCCGACCACAATTCTTGGTCTTCATGTCTAGGACAGTTTGGCGTTGGGAAGATCAATGACAATGGACAACGTCTCTTGGAATTCTGCGGCACCATAATCTGTGCGTGACAAACACCTTCTTCGATACGAAACTTCAACACAAGTTGTCATGGAGACACCCCAGATGAAATAACTGGCACCAACTCGACCTGGTGCTCACTAAACGCAGCAATCTCTGCTATATACGGCTGACTCGCAGCTATCATAGTGCTGACTGCGACACCGACCATTAACCCGTCTCCAAGGTGAAGGTGAAGATACAGCCCAAGAGAATCTAAAGAGGCAGAACAGAAGGAAGACCACGCATTGCCACCAGCGGCACCCAAAACAAAGAGAAGGTCAACAAATTCACCCAGGCTCTAGCAGATCCTCTGCCTGCCCCCCACAAACGGAACTGTCACCGAGACATGGAGTCAGTTTCGCGACACCATCTACAATACAGCACTATCAACATTTGACAAGAAGCAAACTAAGTCAACCGACTCTCAGTGTATAAAATATCACCTTCAGGGAAAACATTTCAGGCATTGCGAACGGCCAGAAACAGAGTACAACAGATGGCATGAAAATGTGCGAACTGTTACTGGCTACAGCTCTCGGCTCAAATTCAAACTTGTGCAGACACTGGAAATATAAGAGGAATGTACGAGGGCATCAAGCAAGCTGTCGGTCCATCAAAAAATAAGATGGCCCTTTTACGATCAACAGAGGGGGTAATCATAAAAGATCGAGCGAAACAAATGGATCGCTGGGTAGAACACTACTCAGAGCTATACTCAGTGGAGAACACTGTCGGAGAAGAAGCTCTGGAAGCCATCGATTAACAGTCCGCCATGCATGCCCTGGATAACGAACCTTGCCTCACAGAAATCAGCGATGCACTCGACACTCTCAAATCCGGCACGGCACGAGGAAAAGATAGTGTTCCACCTGAATTTTTAAATTGTAGCAAAGAAACAATCATCCAAGAACTGTATGCTCTGCTGGAAAGAAACATCAGTACCACAAGATATGAAAGACGCAAACATTGTTACCCTTTATAAAAACAAAGGCGACAGAAGCGACTGCAGCAAACTATGGAAATTTCCCTACTCAGCGTTACAGGTAAGAATTTTGCTCAAGTAATCCTAAGAAGGTACATATTCTTGCTTAAAGAATCTACCCCGAATCACAGTGCGGATTTAACCTAAGAGGTTTATCATCAATCGATATGATTTTTTCACTCCGGCAGCTCCAAGAGAAGTGCAGGGAGAACAGAGGAGCCATTATATATGGCCTTCAATGACCTCACAAAGCCCATTTGACCTCGTGAGCAGAAACGGCCTTTTTAAAGTCCCTGGAAAGATAGGATGTCCACCCACCCTTCTTAGTCTCGTGAAATCATTTCACGAAAACATGCAGGGGACCATTTTATTTGACGGCTCAACGTCCCAGCCATTCAGCATCAGCAGCTGAGTAAAGCAGGGCTGCGTCATTACTCCTTCACTTTTTGGTTTCTTCTTCGCCGTTCTCTTAAGGCAGGCATTTGGGTCTGCCACTGACGGCATATACCTCCATACAAGATCTGATGGGAAACTTTTTAATTCATCAAGACTCAATGCAAAGATCAAAATAAGATCAAGATGCATAAGAGAACTACTTTTGAGATGATGCAGCACTGACTACTCATACAGCAGAAAAATCCCCAACGGCCCATAGATCGTTTTACAGCCGCTGCAAAGACTTTGGCTCACCATCAGCCTAAATAAACCACAGGTGATGGAACAAGATGATGGTGCGCCTTGTAAACAAAAACGCCAGTGGCCCATGTCCTCATGCCGTCTTTTGGATTTGGGAAAACAGTGGGAAACAGCTTTCGGGAACACTCAATTCCCCTGGAAGATAGTTTTCTTGGTTACTTTACAACCCGATCTTCTTAAGAGAACTATTAGAAGTCTAACTTTTCTTCGGGAAGACCCGATAGGGCGGCCTTGCACCAAATACGCACTAGTGCAATTTCTGGGCAATCAAGGTCCGTCTAAACACCAACCGTTGGTTCTCTGCACTATGTATTGACAATTTAAAGATTTTGACAGATTAGGTGCGCATTCCTGGTGGTAGAAAGGTAAGAGTGGATTATTAATTAGTCCTGCCAGACCTTGGCCTACAAATCTCTGTGGTCTCGACTGGTGAGACGAATTGGCGAAAAGCAGTCGGGAGGGGGTTGACAGTTGGGCAATCAGCTAAGCATCTTATTCTTGGCTAGCCTTGGAACTAATCTGAGCAATATATTTCCCCAGATGATTTCGCTTGTTCTTGGCAGCGATGGGCGGGTGCTTCTCTTCTTCCTACGGCCTGAAACTCTGCATAGTGTCATTTTCAGTTGAATATAAACATGACATATTCTACGGTATGCCGGAAGGAGGGGAGTGCTCCGTGGGGACGGGTTCCAACCATCTATGTTCTGTCTTCTTGAGGCGGAAGAGGGTCTACACTGTGCTATCTCTTTCCGCTCTTTTAGCAGATAGGGTAGCCCAGTGGACCGAATAGTTACTGGTCGTTAAGATGATGCCAGAGATATAAATAGACCTCTTTATCTCACTGGAAGAGAACCTGAACTCATCTAAAAATACGTGTTATGCGAGGCACTGCCTGTGCATTGCGGCGACAGCTCAGACGAGAGCAGCGGCAGGAAGGGGTAGTATCTTCTTTCCTATTCTTGCTAGGGATAGGGAACTACACTTCGTTCCATACAGACCCACTACTATAATATTCGTTAAGCGGGAAATACCGAACCGTATAAGCCAAAAGAGGCTATTCAGTAGGGCACGGAAGATGGGTCCCGAGAACACCGGGTATGATCTACACGTTCTCCTTCACATATTAAAGGAGAGGGGGGGGGGGGACACAAATAATTACCCACACAACACCGACAGAGAGCTTTGTCGTGAGAAAGGCAGGTTTGCAAGTGAGACGGATGCCGTGAAACGAATGTGCCCAGGAATAATAAAGGCCTGGCATGAGAGAAGAGAGTTAATCTTGTATGAAGAGAATGTGTAATGTGCATAGGGTCAAACGACACGACCTATACAAGCTGGATGGCCTAGTCTAGGAAAGACGCGCCAATCCAGGACCTCTTAACAGGTCAGGCCAATTCACTCAGGTCTCCTCTATAGTTCTATTATATATATTTTGTTTATGCTAACTGATATGCTGAGACCATTAGGAGTCTCCATGTCGGCTGTACCTGAAGTTTAAGCAAGAGGCTCTCACCAATGTTTGTCCTCTCCAGGGTCCTTCTTTTGGAAGTGAAGAGAGCAGAAAGTATAGACAGGGCCTCTACGCAGAAAGCTATATTCAACTGAAGAAACCAGGTTATTGGCCATACCAGGCATAATGTTACAATCTCTAGGCGGTAGAGGCACAACTAGTCCTGAAACGAGTGACAATCATCATTGCTAACGCAACGCAAGTCATCTCGTCGACATAGGGTCGAGTGCTTGTATATTCTTGGCTGGACATACGCCGATATTTTATAGTCATCACCATTTTGTCAAATTACGAGTAAAAGGTAAATGGAAAAATATAACGATGATTAATGTACATGCATCTACTGAAGAGAAAGAAGATGATACTAAAGAAGACTTTTATAATGATCTGGAAGATGTCATAGAAGAAACCCCCAAACAGGACATCCTGATTGTGCTGGGAGACTTCAATACAAAAATAGGTAGAGAGCAAACTAATAAAAAAGTGGCCGTATGGAAAGCCTACATACAACTTCAAATGATAATGGATGGAGAGTCATCAACGGCAGAAGCCAAAGGACTGCAGATTAGCAGTACAGACTACAAAGAAAGGATATACACAAAACAAACTGGAAATCATGTGACAAGAGAACCTATAATCAAAAAGATCACATTTTAATTAACAACAGAAATGCATCAAACATACAGCAAGTTACAAGTTATAGAGGAGCTGAGTGCCACAGCGACCACTCCTCGTTGGAGCAAAATTTAAAAATAAAACTTAAGAGAGCTTTCTATACTAATTACAAAGATTACACCCAGCATATAACAGAAAAACTACAAGAAATTACAGTCAAAGAGAAATTTACAGATGAAATAAATGTAAACTTGAAACTCTGCAAAACCCTTTGGAGGAAAGCGTTGACCAAACTTGGTTGAACATCAAGAATACAATTCAATCTACCGCAGAAGAATGTCTCGGTGTGTTAACCACGCATAGAAAGAACAGATGGTTCAATCAAAAATGTGAAGAAGCAGTCATTAGGAAAAAGAATGCCAGACATTATGGTTAAATGACATCAACAACATCCAAAAGGAAGAGCAATGTAGAAATGAATGTAAAGAGGCTACAAAAATAGTCCGACAGCAGAAGCGAGAATATATGAGTAATATAATCAAAGATATGGAAACTAATCACCAGAAAAATGAATCCAGAAAGTTTTTATAAAGAACTGAAGTCAATGAAACGAGGGCACCAACAAACACATATGGTTTGAAAGATAAAATGGGAATATGATAAATACCAATGAGGAAATGTGCAACACATGGAAAGAATATTTTGTTGAATTACTAAATTGTGAAGCTCCAAGTAACACTTTCCCACAGGAAGAGGTTCTAACATGTGAACCACAAATTGAAGAACCTACATTTGAAGAAATCCTATATGTAATCACACGACTTAAAACAATAAGGCAACTGGGACTGATGGAATTGCTGCTGAATTTATAAAGGCAGGTGGCCATGCATTACATCTAAAGCTATACGAACTAATAATAAAAATCTGGAGGACAGAAGAATTACCCCATGACTGGAAAGAGTCATTATTGATACCTATCTTTAAGAAAGGAGACAAGTTCCAATGTGAAAATTATAGAGGAATATCACTACTGTCCACAAGCTATAAGATACTATCCGCAGTATTACTAAATAGACTAAAACCATATTCAGAAGACATATTAGGTGACTACCAGGCGGGTTTTAGACAAAACAGATCAACAATAGATCAGATATTTATCTTACGACAAATAGCCGAGAAAAATTGGGAATATAAAAGAGATCTCTGATAGTGTCCATAGGAATAGTCTATGGAATGCTATGCAGGAATGTGGAATACCAAGGAAGTTAATCAACATGACCAGACTATGCATGGAAGATACTTATAATATAGTAACATATAAAGGCAGGAAATCAGACCCTTTCCAAATAACATCTGGCTTGAAACAGGGTGATGCACTATCTCCGCTACTCTTCAATCTGGCTCTAGAGAAAGTTGTAAGGAAGGTAAAGGAGGAATGTGATATTGGAGGAACATCCAAGCTGCTTGGTTATGCAGATGATATAGATATTATAGGGCAAAGTGAACAAAAGACATTGGAAATATTGACTCACTTAAAGGAAAAAGCCCAACAGATGGGGCTGGTTATCAACCAAGATAAGACAGAATATATGGTAATTTCAAGAGACGGAATGGCTAAAAACTCTGGCCACATACAAATAGATAATATGACCATTAAAAGAACGGAAACATACAAATACCTGGGTACAATCTTCAACTGCTCCAACATCATAAGGGAAGAAATACAAACTAGAATCAACTCTGGAAATAAGATATACTATGCACTACAACATCTACTAAAATCAAATGCGCTATCTCGTAACACCAAAATCACAATATACAAAACACTGATCAGACCAGTTGTGCTGTATGGCTCTGAAACCTGGAGTACAACGAAAGGAGACGAAGCCTTGTTACAAACCTTTGAGAACAAATTTTAAGACGCATCTTTGGACCCATTAGGGATACACAAAGTGGAGAGTGGAAAAGAAGAAGTAACAAAGACATTTATGATCTGTTTAAGTCCCCGCTAATCACTGGTATCATGAAGGCTAATAGACTACAATGGCTGGGGCATATAGAAAGAATGGAAGATAATAGGGAAACAAAACTCGCTTACACTCAGGAAATAAATGACCGTAGACCCCGAGGTAGACCAAGAAGACGGTGGAGAGATAATACATATACAGACCTACAAGCACTTGGAATCAACGACTGGCAAGAGAAGGTCCACCAGAGAGACGAATGGAGACGGATTGTATCTGCAGCAAAGAACCTCAATGGCTCGGAACGCTGAAGAAGAAGAAGAATCTCCATCCCAGTTAATTTCATAATTATGTAAAACATCAGTCTTTCAAAAAAATATAAGTATCAATCAAACTTTTTTTTTTTTTTTTTAGCGCTGACCTTAAAAATGGATCTCCTTCTTAACCAGGAATCCAGTGAGAACCCAGAACAGCTCCCAACAGTCGGCTTTCATCCGTTGCGTTTCTCAATATTTACTTCTCCAGACACGCCAGACATAACCATCTTCTATGGCGGTACTCTTTCTCTCCGCGACCTCCCATGTTTCATAATTCACGGCACCAAATCAACCTGTGTCACAGTGCTACATACGGGTTTATAATAGTGATCGTACAGCACACAAGTCTTCGCGTTGTTAGAAACATACTTATTATCGAATCGTTCTATCTCTGCACACATGATGGAGACTCACTTCTTGGTGTTGACATCTCTTCTCGCTGGCCCCAAGTGACGTGTGTGTCTTACCTAGATACCCTTCTTCATTCGTGCACACACGTTCACTATGGTTTTCCCCCTAGTCATGGAATGCGCAGCATTCCTTAACTTTTTACTCCTATTTAGAGATTGGCTCGAGAATACTGTGCTTCCAAACCCCTAGATAGACCGTCGTGTCCAATTATGGACAATGCATGTTCTCAATGTTGTTGCCCAAGAAGAAAAAAATGCATACAGCACCGAGCACAAAGGGAGCAATAAAGATATGACTCCGAATAGAAAACATACCATTTCCAGAAACGTATTTCTAGCTAGAATTGTTGTCCCTTGTAAAGCAGACGCCAAAAAGCAAGAAATATCAAATCGACAAGTTGATAGAAGAGCATCGTCATGGTTGCTTGAGACTTCCGCCGTACCATTCTCATTTTCACCCTATAGAACTTGTGTGGGCTAAAATTAAAGGACAGGGGGGCAGCTGACAATACTATATTCAAATTGTCTGACGTCAGGATACTAATCCAGTCCGCGCTATTAAATATTGATAAAAGTTACGGGAAAAAAATGTGAGGACCATGTGTTGAAAGAGGAAGAGCATTATTGGAGAAAGGATGGATTGAATGTTATGCAACCGAGAGCAGTCATCAACCTGTTGGAATCGTCCGACACAAATTAAGGTCTGAGCAGATCGCAGACCTTAATCCACGTTCACACCAACTGGGATATTTTGCTATAAATATTCAGAAGAATTGCAGGCCCTAAACATTACAGCATTAGCATAATGTCAACGGCAACAGTTTGTATTCCACTGTGATGAATTTTCAATTCCGCAAGCCCTCAGCGGTGACAAACAACTGTATTGAAAAACACACACACACACACACACACACACACACACACACACACACACACACTCTCTAAATGCTTTGAATACCATCAGAAGAGTAATATTGCCGTGGAAACTGACATATTGTGGCATAACAAGAGACGTGAGAGCAACCACATTGTCAAATTAGGGGACAACACACTTGCATACGACTCAATCTATAAACTTCAATGAAAAGAGGACAAACATCTTGATCGTTAAGAAGAAAGCCCACTACAGAGACACTGACAACTATTTTCATAGTGCAAAACAGGTAATAATGTTCCGTCTCTGAACGGTAAACAACAGAGTAGACAATCTTTCATGAAGACTCAAAGGGGGTTTTTTCACCATGTGTACGTGTGAACAAACTACACAGACAGCTGAACAGATCCTTAAAAATGGAAACATGATGACTAAATGCGGTATCATTTCTGGTCACTCCATTCGCACATTAACGCACAGCTATTTGGAAGCTTTCACGAACTCAATATAAAAAGCTAACACGAATACTTGTGTACACATTATTAAACGGCAGCCGAAGAAACTCTAAGAAATGAAAAATAAGGTAAGAAATATATTCCTTCTACTTTCCTGACAATATACAAATTATTTACCCCAAGCCTCTGTAAATCTCTGTCTTTACTAATATTACACATTGCACCCTTCTCTGGATTCTCCGTGGTGAAGTGGTCAAGGCGTCTGAGTCGGGCTCCGAAGGTTGTATGTTCGTTTCCGGGCCGCGTCCTTCATTTCACGAGTGCATTATTTCGGAGACTCCCGAGGGTCATCGCGGAGGTACGGAGTTCGCGGTTTTTGCGACGCTTTCCGCGCTGCGGAAAGAAACTGAGGCATATGGGATAAAAACCCGGTGCAATGCAGCCGACCCTGTCGATTTTTCTCTACTCCTTTCATTGCACCCCTCCCATACGAATCCGGATACGCCTTGTGTTTCATTTGAATTGGCGATAGTGAACCCCGGCATGTGTAAATCCGTTTATATTAGCTAGCATATGCTATCTTTCTGGGCTTGACTATACATACCTTGATTGGGATTCAGTGTGCAGATAGCCTCTGCCAATTAATCTTTCTTCAGGTACAGGGTCTTGTTCAGGGTTCTGCATATGGAAGAGTCACAACAAAAACTTATCTGGCATCACTCGCACATGAGTTAAGTCAAGGACTGACATCATGGCACTAGGGACATTCCAATATTCGCTTCGTTTCCATCATCAACATTCAGGGGTAGAGTCCCAACACGAATAATACCAGCTGCAGTCTGATTATGTGTCCGTCTGGCCTTTCCTCAGTTTCCTGAGTGTTGGGCAAACCCTCTGTTCACTCCCCGCTACACCATTCTCTCCAGACCATGATGATTTATCTTTTTTTCCACACTGGTCACGTGATCGCTACTTCATTATTCTTGATGAATGTAGACTGGAGTACAAAGTTCTTTAAGTGTTAACTTCTTTAGGCTCGTAATTACCCATCCTCAGATATTTTAATAACATATACCTATGGAGAACATACTGAACAATAGAATGATGTCAATTGCAAGGGGGGGGGGGGAGGGGTAGAGTGTTGAGGTGCTTAATAGAATCTTTCCTGCTGCACGCATGTGAAATATGGACAATAAGCAGACAAGCTAAGAATCATCTCATAGTAGTGAAGATGTGGTTTCTGAGAGAAATGCAAATAATATAATAGATATACAGTAAAACGAATGAGAAAATTCTACAAGAAACACATGAAAATCGTACAATTTGTTAGAGAAATTAGACGTAGTCAGTTAAAATTTTGTTCACGCTTAAGGAGAAATAAACCGGAAATTTTAGTGACCTCTGATATCAGTGAAGGGTATTCCCGGGGATTTGAGTTTTGTTGTATTTTGGAAGGTAGAATTCCAAAAGTGGCAATGAGGCCGGCGTAGCTGTGTTGTAAAGAATGGCATAGCCGTTTGCAAGGTATTTGAGTTTTGTTGTTTTCGTTCTCTCGATTTGAAAATCGAGGGTAGTCCATACACTTGCTACTACTAACAGTAATTGCCATTGCTGTGGAGGGCTGTGTGGATTAGCTTTATCTATTACCAGTCTTTCACCTTCTGGCCCAAAATCACTATGACTTCTGAAGAATCCACACCGACTTCTGAAATACTTGTAATTTACGTCAAGGACGAGATGTCAATATCTGAGTCCAGCTGAACGGTATATGGATTGAACCCACAACCACGCCAGACAGAGGGTGTGGTTTACTCACCGGGACTACCGGATCCATACAGTAATAAACAACAAAATGTCACAGCTAGATGCTACCCACCGTTTTATTATCATTAATACCTCTGACTTGTAACTCGTCTGACCAGCTGTAAATAGGTGAGTCACGTTGGGCCCTGAATGAGGTGTCACCAACGTGAGTGGCACCTTGCAGTCTTGACAGACCAAAGTGTGTGAGCTGGAATGTGGCCAATATTCCATCACAATGCCTGGGCAGAGCTTCAGAGAAACATGTGGTGCCCAAACGACATGATCCCTCTCCTCGGCTAATCTTCTGTTTTCCAGAGGAATGGGTAACCAATACGTCTGGCACAAGGTAGGCTGCAGACGCTGGCGCCACAGCGTCAAACCTGCGAGACATCGCCACCATGAGCAGGTGGCGAGTGATGCGAGACCCTGGAACCCAAGGGACCCGGCTTAGAGGTTTCAGCCAAGTCCCACAGGTGAGGGCCTCGTACGCACCCGGACCATAAGGACACGCACATCTGTCAATCACAAGTGTCCGGACCTGTGTAAAGCGTGCACGATCGTCAGACTCTGCGCCTGACCTTAGTGGACCCGCGACCAGCGGGAATAGGCCCGCCGGCGATACCGCAGGAGATTTTGCTCGTCTATTGCGAGCAAATCTCCCATCCTTCCACTGTCGCAACCGGCGAGAATAGTCCGGCCGGAGATATTGTTCGTCTGCTGCGGAAAAATCTTACCGAGCCTGAATAAGTACCAACGACTACCTGAAAAAATAAGTTATTAGTCAGGTTTATCTCGTCATCAGTCATGTCGAGAATTCACGTTCTGGAGCTTATGATCAACTTATCTGCGGTGTGTGATTTGAAAGTGGGGGGCGGGGAGGAATTAGGACTTTTTGAGGTCCTAAATACACAAACGCACGCGCGTACGCGCGAAACACACATACACACGCACTAAAGCAAACAGATAGGCACATGAAAACAATGTTGAGAAGACTTTGGACTGCCAAAGTAATATCATGCTTCTTGTTTTTCTCTATTTATCTCAGCGAAGTGTTGGGGTGAGGGGAGGGGGAGAGGTATAATGCAACGATCTTTCATGCGCTCTTTTTAATGCTATTTGTTAGTTGGGATCATTTCTTGCTACCCTCACTCCGTCTTTTACGCGGTCTTCCCTTGCTATGTATCCGTTATATTTCTTCAACGTGGCTCTTTGTTGCATGCAGATGGTGCCAGGACATCTTTGTAAGGTGACCAAACCCTTTTGTCTGTTATTTTTAATGAAGTTCATGACTGGTTTCAGACCTAGCAGTCTTCTAATTTCTTCATTAATAATTTTATTTGACATTAGTGGCATAATATCGGCAGAAAAAATTTTTTATGAGATAAGCTTTAGTACTTATAGGAATCTTTCTACGCGAGAAAAGTGGCGCTAGTTTTCCCGGTAATATCTTCCTATTACCATTGTTTCTGTCTTTTCAATACTTATTTTCATGTTATGTTACTCACACTTTGGGGTTTTGACTTGATATAGATGGTTCTGTAGGATCTCTTCATCTGCTAATCTATTTTCAATGTATGCAATAACACGTAGGGGAGATGGCACACATCCTTGTCGTACACCTGAATTTATTTCACAAGATTTTGATGTATCTGCCTTTGTTCGTACGCAAAATTTGCTTGACTTGTATCATAGTTTGCATGACTTGTATCAAATTTTGCTTGACTGAATCAACTTTTGCTTGGCTTGCATCAAAGTTTGCCTGACTTGTATCAACGTTTGCAAATATTATTTAGATGATTGCTAATTCTGTATTTTCTTAAGCACTCCATAGCATACTCCTGTCAGCTCTGTCAACAACATTTTCCAGGTCTATAAATGCGACTGTAAATGTCTTATTCTCTTCACCTGCTTGTTCTGTCAGTTGCCTAGGTGTGAATATTGCGCCTGTGCAGTATCTATTTAATTTCAACCCATCTTGGCTTCTGATAATTGTTTATCCAGTAATGGTCTTAATCTTCTTTCAACGGCTTTGAGATTTTTCCTCTATAATTAGTACATTCATTTTTATTGCATTCGTTGTTGTTTTTTTTTCGCATCGCAACAATTATTGCTGTTTGCCAATCATCTGGTATTACATTATATTCAACTATCAGAAATAGACAGACAACACTATCTGGTCATATGATACTCCGGGATAAGGGTACTCCCTATCAAAGGAGAAGTAAGGTGCCTCCTTCCCTCCGCTAGCTTACGGGGACACCCTTAGGCAAGGTGGAGTACCCCGTTTTAGCCCCCCCCCCCCCCCCCAACAGGGTAACGTGATACCATGTGAGCAGGTGGTGGATTGGATTTGGGAGCAGCCGACAGATAGTTGTTGATTATGGTTTCAAGTCAGTGATGGTGGGCAGAGGATCTCTCAATAGAGACAATGGCAACGGTCATCCGATCAGTATGGTCACTGCCAGGAAGGAAGAATGGTAGACTTCCCTCCTTATTGACTCCCGGGCAGAGAGGCTCGTCAAGCCTTGGTTGGTATCTCCTTCTAAGAGAAGGAACTTCTAAATCTTCAAACCTCCGCTGCCTTGCGGGTATATCCATATGGGGAAAGGCTTCGGGAGTAAACCCTGAGGACAAATCCGGAGATGGAGTCCCTAAGGCAGTTCCATATTGTAAACAACATAGTTCTGGCAACTCCTGCGACGGCACCGATGCCAAGCTGCATTGGCTACTGCTTTTCCCTTGGTCAACATCGGCGACGTGGAGAAGGGGAACTTGCTACTGGGCAACAGCTGGTTCTCCGACTTCCATTGCCAAGGCTTGTGCCCTGTAGAGGTCACTTCAGCACCGCGTAAGCGGTGACACCACAACAGGAAGAAGCATTTACCGGTTATAAGTCTTAAAGCTCGATTGGTTGTAGACTGTAGAGCAAGGCGCCAGGGGCTACTTCCGACGGTGGAGAGATCATCGTATCTCACTAGACCAGCTACCGCCCGCCTAAACTGGGCTAGCCCCTAGTCAATAAGGTGTTGTATCGCCACGGTTCATATGCTCCTGAGAGTATGTGGAGATTAGGGACAAAGTCCTGACACAGGGAAATGCAATCTACACACCTAGCAACAAGAAAAAAAAAACGACCCTAATGCTGGGATCATGGAACATAAGAACCATGACCCCTGGCATCTCAGACGATCTAATTGAGATTGTGGATGCCCACAAAACTGCAGTGATAATCAACGAACTACTCAGATTGGGGATAGACATTGTCGCCCTGCAAGAGACCGGACTCCAAGAATCTGGAAACATCAAGGAGAGGGACTTCACTTTCTACTGGCATGGCAAGCCGTGCGGAGAGACAAGGGAGCATGGAGTTGGTTTCGCTATCAGAAACAAGCTGCTTAATTCCATCATACCACCAAGTAATGGCACGAAATAATACTGAAGCCCCAAATTTCCCAGACAGAGGCAGGCCAGTTAGTATTATAAGCGTTTACGCCCAACACTAACTGCAGCATCAGAATCCAAAGACAAGCTTTATGACGACTTTAGCTAAGAAATCAGTGACCCACAAGAGAAACGACATCTTTTTATCCCGGGGGAATTTAAAGCCAGCGTTGGCTCCGACCACAATTCTTGGTCTTCATGTCTAGGACAGTTTGGCGTTGGGAAGATCAATGACAATGGACAACGTCTCTTGGAATTCTGCGGCACCATAATCTGTGCGTGACAAACACCTTCTTCGATACGAAACTTCAACACAAGTTGTCATGGAGACACCCCAGATGAAATAAATGGCACCAAACTCGACCTGGTGCTCACTAAACGCAGCAATCTCTGCTATATACGGCTGACTCGCAGCTATCATAGTGCTGACTGCGACACGACCATTAACCCGTCTCCAAGGTGAAGGTGAAGATACAGCCCAAGAGAATCTAAAGAGGCAGAACAGAAGGAAGACCACGCATTGCCACCAGCGGCACCCAAAACAAAGAGAAGGTCAACAAATTCACCAGGCTCTAGCAGATCCTCTGCCTGCCCCCCACAAACGGAACTGTCACCGAGACATGGAGTCAGTTTCGCGACACCATCTACAATACAGCACTATCAACATTTGACAAGAAGAAAAACTAAGTCAACCGACTCTCAGGTATAAAATATCACCTTCAGGGAAAACATTTCAGGCATTGCGAACGGCCAGAAACAGAGTACAACAGATGGCATGAAAATGTGCGAACTGTTACTGGTTTACAGCTCTCGGCTCAAATTCAAACTTGTGCAGACACTGGAAATATAAGAGGAATGTACGAGGGCATCAAGCAAGCTGTCGGTCCATCAAAAAATAAGATGGCCCTTTTACGATCAACAGAGGGGGTAATCATAAAAGATCGAGCGAAACAAATGGATCGCTGGGTAGAACACTACTCAGAGCTATACTCAGTGGAAAAACACTGTCGGAGAAGAAGCTCTGGAAGCCATCGATTAACAGTCCGCCATGCATGCCCTGGATAACGAACCTTGCCTCACAGAAATCAGCGATGCACTCGACACTCTCAAATCCGGCACGGCACGAGGAAAAGATAGTGTTCCACCTGAATTTTTAAATTGTAGCAAAGAAACAATCATCCAAGAACTGTATGCTCTGCTGGAAAGAAACATCAGTACCACAAGATATGAAAGACGCAAACATTGTTACCCTTTATAAAAACAAAGGCGACAGAAGCGACTGCAGCAACTATGGCAACATTTCCCTACTCAGCGTTACAGGTAAGAATTTTGCTCAAGTAATCCTTAAGAAGGTACATATTCTTGCTTAAAGAATCTACCCCGAATCACAGTGCGGATTTAAACCTAAGAGGTTTATCATCATCGATATGATTTTTTCACTCCGGCAGCTCCAAGAGAAGTGCAGAGAACAGAGGAAGCCATTATATATTGCCTTCAATGACCTCACAAAGCCATTTGACCTCGTGAGCAGAAACGGCCTTTTTAAAGTCCCTGGAAAGATAGGATGTCCACCCACCCTTCTTAGTCTCGTGAAATCATTTCACGAAAACATGCAGGGGCCCCATTTTATTTGACGGCTCAACGTCCCAGCCATTCAGCATCAGCAGCTGAGTAAAGCAGGGCTGCGTCATTACCCCTTCACTTTTTGGTTTCTTCTTCGCCGTTCTCTTAAGGCAGGCATTTGGGTCTCCCACTGACGGCATATACCTCCATACAAGATCTGATGGGAAACTTTTTAATTCATCAAGACTCAATGCAAAGATCAAAATAAGATCAAGATGCATAAGAGAACTACTTTTTGAGATGATGCAGCACTGACTACTCATACAGCAGAAAATCCCCAACGGCCCATAGATCGTTTTACAGCCGCCTGCAAAGACTTTGGGCTCACCATCAGCCTAAATAAACCACAGGTGATGGAACAAGATGATGGTGCGCCTTGTAACAAAACGCCAGTGGCCCATGTCCTCATGCCGTCTTTTGGATTTGGGAAAACAGTGGGAAACAGCTTTCGGGAACACTCAATTCCCCTGGAAGATAGTTTTCTTGGTTACTTTTACAACCCGATCTTCTTAAGAGAACTATTAGAAGTCTAACTTTTCTTCGGGAAGACCCGATAGGGCGCCTTGCACCAAATACGCACTAGTGCAATTTCTTGGGCAATCAAGGTCCGTCTAAACACCAACCGTTGGTTCTCTGCACTATGTATTGACAATTTAAAGATTTTGACAGATTAGGTGCAGCATTCTGGTGGTAGAAAGGTAAGAGTGGATTATTAATTAGTCCTGCCAGACCTTGGCCTACAAATCTCTGTTCTCTCGACTGGTGAGACGAATTGGCGAAAAGCCAGTCGGGAGGGGGTTGACAGTTGGGCAATCCAGCTAAGCATCTTATTCTTGGCATAGCCTTGGAACTAATCTGAGCAATATATTTCCCCAGATGATTTCGCTTGTTCTTGGCAGCAGATGGGCGGGTGCTCTCTTTCTTCCTACGGCCTGAACTCTGCATAGTGTCATTTTTCAGTTGAATATAAACATGACATATCTACGGTATGCCGGAAGGAGGGGAGGGCTCCGTGGGGACGGGTTCCACCCATCTATGTTCTGTCTTATTGAGGCGGAAGAGGGTCTACACTGTGCTATCTCTTCCGTCTTTTAGCGGATAGGGTAGCCCAGTGGACCGAATAGTTACTGGTCGTTAAGATGATGCCAGAGATATAAATAGACCTCTTTATCTCACTGGAGAGAACCGGAACTCATCTAAAAATACGTGTTATGCGAGGCACTGCCTGTGCATTGCGGCGACAGCTCAGACGAGAGCAGCGGCCGGAAGGAGTAGTATCTTCTTTCCTATTCTTGCTAGGGATAGGGAACTACACTTCGTTCCATACAGACCCACTACTATACTATTCGTTACGCGGGAAATACCGAACCGTATAAGCCAAAAGAGGCTATTCAGTAGGGCACGGAAGATGGGTCCCGAGAACACCGGGTATGAATCTACACGTTCTCCTTCACATATTAAAGGAGAGGGGGGGGGGGACACAAATAATTACCCACACAACACGACAGGAGCTTTGTCGTGAGCAAGGCAGGGTTTGCAAGTGAGACGGATGCCGGGAAACGAATGTGCCCAGGAATAATAAAGGCATGGCATGAGAGAAGAGAGTTAATCTTGTATGAAGAGAATGTGTAATGTGCATAGGGTCAAACGACACGACCTATACAAGCTGGATGCCTAGTCTAGGAAAGACGCCGCCAATCCAGGACCTCTTAACAGGTCAGGCCAATTCACTCAGGTCTCCTCTATAGTTCTATTATATATATTTTGTTTATGCCAACTGATATGCTGAGACCATTAGGAGTCTCCATGTCGGCTGTACCTGAAGTTTAAGCAAGAGGCTCTCACCAATGTTTGTCCTCTCCAGGGTCCTTCTTTTGGAAGTGAAGAGAGCAGAAAGTATAGACAGGGCCTCTACGCAGAAAGCTATATTCAACTGAAGAAACCAGGTTATTGGCCATACCAGGCATAATGTTACAATCTCTAGGCGGTAGAGGCACAACTAGTCCTGAACGAGTGACAATCATCATTGCTAACGCAACGCAAGTCATCTCGTCGACATAGGGTCGAGTGCTTGTATATTCTTGGCTGGACATACGCCGATATTTTATAGTCATCACCATTTTGTCAAATTACGAGTAAAAGGTAAATGGAAAAATATAACGATGATTAATGTACATGCATCTACTGAAGAGAAAGAAGATGATACTAAAGAAGACTTTTATAATGATCTGGAAGATGTCATAGAAGAAACCCCCAAACAGGACATCCTGATTGTGCTGGGAGACTTCAATACAAAAATAGGTAGAGAGCAAACTAATAAAAAAGTGGCCGGTATGGAAAGCCTACATACAACTTCAAATGATAATGGATGGAGAGTCATCAACCGGCAGAAGCCAAAGGACTGCAGATTAGCAGTACCAGACTACAAAGAAAGGATATACACAAACAAACTTGGAAATCATGTGACAAGAGAACCTATAATCAAAAAGATCACATTTTAATTAACAACAGAAATGCATCAAACATACAGCAAGTTACAAGTTATAGAGGAGCTGAGTGCCACAGCGACCACTTCCTCGTTGGAGCAAAATTTAAAATAAAACTTAAGAGAGCTTTCTATACTAAATTACAAAGATTACACCCAGCATATAACAGAAAAACTACAAGAAATTACAGTCAAAGAGAAATTTACAGATGAAATAAAATGTAAACTTGAAACTCTGCAAAACCCTTTGGAGGAAAGCGTTGACCAAACTTGGTTGAACATCAAGAATACAATTCAATCTACCGCAGAAGAATGTCTCGGTGTGTTAACCGTGCATAGAAAGAACAGATGGTTCAATCAAAAATGTGAAGAAGCAGTCATTAGGAAAAAGAATGCCAGACATTTATGGTTAAATGACATCAACAACATCCAAAAGGAAGAGCATTATAGAAATGAATGTAAAGAGGCTACAAAAATAGTCCGACAGCAGAAGCGAGAATATATGAGTAATATAATCAAAGATATGGAAACTAATCACCAGAAAAATGAATCCAGAAAGTTTTTATAAAGAACTGAAGTCAATGAAACGAGGGCAGCCAACAAGACACATATGGTTTAAAAGACAAAAATGGGAATATGATAAATACCAATGAGGAAATGTGCAACACATGGAAAGAATATTTTGTTGAATTACTAAATTGTGAAGCTCCAAGTAACACTTTCCCACAGGAAGAGGTTCTAACATGTGAACCACAAATTGAAGAACCTACATTTGAAGAAATCCTATATGTAATCACACGACTTAAAAACAATAAGGCTACTGGGACTGATGGAATTGCTGCTGAATTTATAAAGGCAGGTGGCCATGCATTACATCTATAGCTATACGAACTAATAATAAAAATCTGGAGGACAGAAGAATTACCCCATGACTGGAAAGAGTCATTATTGATACCTATTTTTTAGAAAGGAGACAAGTTCCAATGTGAAAATTATAGAGGAATATCACTACTGTCCACAAGCTATAAGATACTATCCGCAGTATTACTAAATAGACTAAAACCATATTCAGAATACATGTTAGGTGACTACCAGGCGGATTTTAGACAAAACAGATCAACAAACGATCAGATATTTATCTTACGACAAATAGCCGAGAAAAATTGGAATATAAAAGAGATCTCCATAACATTTTTGTGGATTTTAAAAGGCTTATGATAGTGTCCATAGGAATAGTCTATGGAATGCTATGCAGGAATTGGAATACCAAGGAAGTTAATCAACATGACCAGACTATGCATGGAAGATACTTATAATATAGTAACATATAAAGGCAGGAAATCAGACCCTTTCCAAATAACATCTGGCTTGAAACAGGGTGATGCACTATCGCCGCTACTCTTCAATCTGGCTCTAGAGAAAGTTGTAAGGAAGGTAAAGGAGGGAATGTGATATTGGAGGAACATCCAAGCTGCTTGGTTATGCAGATGATATAGATATTATAGGGCAAAGTGAACAAAAGACATTGGAAATATTGACTCACTTAAAGGAATAAAGCCCAACAGATGGGGCTGGTTATCAACCAAGATAATGACAGAATATATGGTAATTTCAAGAGACGGAAATGGCTAAAAATCTCTGGCCACATACAAATAGATAATATGACCATTAAAAGAACTGGAAACATACAAATACCTGGGTACAATCTTCAACTGCTCCAACATCATAATGGGAAGAAATACAAACTAGAATCAACTCTGGAAATAAGATATACTATGCACTACAACATCTACTAAAATCAAATGCGCTATCTCGTAACACCAAAATCACAATATACAAAACACTGATCAGACCAGTTGTGCTGTATGGCTCTGAAACCTGGAGTACAACGAAAGGAGACGAAGCCTTGTTACAACCTTTGAGAACAAAATTTTAAGACGCTATCTTTGGACCCATTAGGGATACACAAAGTGGAGAGTGGAAAAGAAGAAGTAACAAAGACATTTATGATCTGTTTAAGTCCCCGCTAATCACTTGTATCATGAAGGCTAATAGACTACAATGGCTGGGGCATATAGAAAGAATGGAAGATAATAGGGAAACAAAAGTCGCTTACACTCAGGAAATAAATGACCGTAGACACCGAGGTAGACCAAGAAGACGGTGGAAAGATAATACATATACAGACTTACAAGCACATGGAATCAACGACTGGCAAGAGAGGTTCCACCAGAGAGACGAATGGAGACGGATTGTATCTGCAGCAAAGAACCTCAATGGCTCAGAACGCTGAAGAAGAAGAAGAATCTCCATCCTTGTCAGGGACAGTGAAAGGCATATACCCATTCCTTATTGACGAACTGTTCCCCTTGTGTCCATTCTTACCCAAAAGAGTGCCAGGTGAATTCAGGTGGCATCGAAGCACAATGGACTGCATTTATAGAGCTGTCCGCAAAAACCCGGAATCCAGGTTCTACAGCGACCGGTTATTCTCAACACTTAACTGGAGGGAAGGAAATGATGGCACACTCGGTGAGGTTTATGTGGACTGAACGGACAGTGTCTTAAGCTTGGTCTATAATGAACATAATTAGGATGCTCTATGTCTGGACGAGATTTACCTCCTCAGTTTGTTTCTGGATGCTGATCTGTTTTAACTGCCTTGATATTTTCCTGTGCTTTCCGGTATTAAGTTATTAAATTGAAGTTATAGTTTACTCTGACGATCGCAATGTTATATGTTGTCAGCTAGAAAGACACCTCATGGAATAGGTCGCGAGGTCAAGAGAGAGAGAGAGTGACAGTGAGTCTGGGGAGCGGAGGAGGGTTGGCAGGCAAAGACCTATCCCAGCCAGGGCTAAAAAATAATAATTGAAGCATTGTGACAGGGGTATTTGGGACCCTCCACGTAATTTGTTACAATCTCTGGGGGAACGTCGCGGGATATTCGAAATCCTGGTGAAGTTCTGGCTGATATAGTGATAGGGGACAGATATTCTTCTCTACTATCAATAGGTTCTGCCTACCGTGCCTGGCTATTGTCTGTAATCTTCCTGACACAGACTGACCGACATACGACGTGCTGTGGTCGTGTAATATATCCATTGTGTTTACTTGAGATAATAATTTAATAGACAATTACATCCTCACTTACTCTCTGAGTTTAAGATGGCATCAACTAAATTTAATGTTGCTGACGTACAGGCCACGGGGCGAGAGATGGGCTATGAGGGGGCGGAGTTACAGAAATATGTTCAAGAAGTTGAAAGAGACTTCAGACAAGCCGAGCGCAAAGCCAAGAAACTCGCGGCTGAAGCTAAGAAATTCGATGCAGAGCGCGAATCTAAAAACTCGAGGCAGAGCGCGAAGCTAAGAAGCTGGAAGCAGAGCAGGCAGCCAGAGACCATGAGTTCCGTATGAGGGAGTTGGAGCTGAAAGCTCAAACTGCCAAGGAAAGTGAGGGTGCAGTGGGAGGCGCAGTTCTAGTAGCGGTCCATACCAGGCAATGAAGTTCCCATTGCTCCCGTTCGATGAACACAAAGAGAAGATCGACCAATATCTTCCAAGATTTCAGTCGATGGCTCTGGCTATGGGATTGGAACGGGGGAAATGAAGCTTGAAACTCTCACAGGGCCTGAGGGGGACAGCTTACGAGGTATACTCAAGGTTGCCACCTGGTATGGAGAATGACTATGAGGCCCTGGAAAAAGCATTATTGAAAAGGTTCCAGATGGCAGCCCATACATACCGGCAGCAGTTCAGAAAGTCGAAGAGAGAGCCAGGGGAGATGTTCGCAGCCTACAGCGTTAGACTTAAGTCTTACCTATTGAAGTGGATGTTATTAGCTGGATTTGCTAACGACTATGAAAGTTTAGAAGAATTAGTGGTCGTGGACCACATGAAGAGGATGATGCCTAAGCCATTGCAAACCTTCTTGTTGGAAAATAGGGCAGAGAGGTTAGACTTAGTCAACACATTAGCGGAAATGTATGTGCTAGCTCATGGGGATATTGGGGAACTGTCACAACCCAGTCCCCGATTGCCAGATACATGGTCTGGAAAGAAGAAGAAGCCTAAACCAGCCCACACCAAGAAGGAGGATCACTTTCGATAAAGTTCCAACTAAGAAACCCTCTGGTAAGAGTCCACCTGGATCTCCTAAAATAAAGTGGAGTGAAAAGTTGTACGCCTACTGCAAATCTTCCACACACAATACGGCCGATTGCAGGCGCAAACAGAAAGACTCTCACTATGCTGCCTGTCTTGCAGAAACCAGGAAGGGGTCTAACGAGGAGGTAGAAGGGAGGGTTATGAGAACAAAGATTCAGAGAAACCACCAGTAGTAGAGACGATACTTGTGAACGGACAACCAGTCGAGTGTCTCTATGACACAGGTCTGCAGTTCGAGGCCATAATTTCAGCACACTTAGTGAGCCCAGAGCAGCTAACCGGGGAGTCTATTGAGATTCAAACGGCGACCAAGAGTCCGGTAGCTGTCAGAGTCTTGCGTAGAGCAAGATAAGTAGCTCGTTTTCTGGCAAGTGTGAAGCAGTATCAAACTATGAAGACACACAAAGTGAATATCCGAAACTGTTATTTACAAGATTTATTTACGCGCTGCATTCATTATCGCACAGACATCGCGCAATGACAATTCATAGCAATCATTACAGCATGAACAATATCAATACAATACATAAGGATACATGCAATCAATATACATATCACTTACACGTCAAAACACTCAAGCGTTCGAACCAGTCTCCCACTGTCACACAGGCTAGCTCTCAATGCAGATTCAAAACCACTTGCAGACTCATGCGACCTGTTCATACAAACGCCTAACCCGGTCTGCCTGGCCTTTCGTTCTACACGCTAGTCGGCGCTCAAGTCAGCTAATGTGACCCCTGCAAGGTTCACGGAGTGTACCGCTGACCAGCGGTTGTTTAAGCGTCGCTCAGTTGCTGTGCTTGGCTGCTTATACGGGCGTCGTCGAAGACGCCGCATTCCCTCTGCAGTGTTTAACATCACTCAGGGTTGTGCGTTGTTATGTTGCCTGGCGTTGGCACAGACAACGTGTCGCACCCTCAGATGTGAGACTTTGACACTCTCCACACCTTTTTTCATGAAAGGATTTCCTTTCATGTACAATATATATGGGTGTTATTAAATTTGTCGAAATCGAACATTTTATACCTTAATGGTTATTATAAATATATACAGGTGAATAGTAAACAATATGTATACAACAATTATGTTGCACCATGAAGTACAACAGTCAAGTACAATCTATTTGATGGACATTACCTCGCTGTGACACAGCTAGTCCGGTAGGTCACGGCTAAACTGGCCCCTACCACAACAACCAAGAACAAAAATAATAAAATCATCAGGTTAAGCTGTGAGCATCTCCCTCTGAGATAGCTCCGTCATCAGACCTCTGTTTAGAGTTTCTAATGAAGGTCAACAGTTTTGGCAATATATTGTCCATATATAAATGACGTCACATTGACGTGTTATCTATCAAGCACACATGTTAATGGTTGCAATACATATTTACACCTCACCAAGAATTTATAGTAATGTCCCTTGGTTATTATACAAAAAATTTAGGAACAATAATTTATCGTCGTTTACATGACATAAATTACCACTGCAAATTTTTTTCTTAGTGTCATAATTTGATACTTATTGACAATCTTCCGATTGCAAAGGTGGACATCAAATCGAAATATGTTACCGGCACTATCCAGGCAACCGTTCTGTTCGATCCTATCTTCCCCATGATCTTGGGTTTTCGCTACGTCTTTTTAGGGACCCCAACAGAACCTATGTACGTAGGGGCTGCAAACCAGATCTCAATCGGGAGATGAGCAGACGCCGGCCTTGTCGTGAATCCCTTGCCTGGGTAGTTACGAGCTGCTCAAAGCCAGGATGCTACCTTGCAACCTTGCTTCAAACAGTTGCCAAAAAGTGCTGACCCACCAAGACGGGGTGAGTATTATATGAAGAATCGGTTACTGTACCAGAAAGCCGGAGTGGAGAAACGCTAGCATGGACAGCTGGTAGTTCCTAAGACCTATCGGGAACATCTTCTTCATATGGGATACACCATTTCATTCATTGGACATATGGGTGTCGGGACAACATTCCAGCGCATTTCCTGCCATTACTACTGGCCAGGGATGACTGGAGACGTGCGTCGGTACGTCAAGTCGTGCCCAGAGTGCCAGCGAGTGGCACCAAAACACTGGACAGCTCCAGTAATCTTGGGCGACATGCCCATTATGAACTCTCCTTTCGAAAGAGTTGCCATCGATCTTGTTGGTCCTCTTCCTAGGACTAGGAAGAGGAATATGTTACATTCTTATCATGGTGGATTGCTGTTCCATGTGGGGTGAGGCGATGCCGTTAGTCACAATCGACTCTAAGCGAGTGGCTGATGCACTGATGGAGACCTTTACTCGTTTGGGACTTCCAAACCAGATCCTAACGGACAATGGGTCTATGTTCTGTGGTAAGCTGATGGAGGAAGTCTTCCATATCTTCCAGACCAACCACATTCATACAAGCCCGTACCACCCTCAGTCTAATGGAGAGGTTTAATGGTACCTTGATGACCATGCTTCGAAAGTTGGCTCAAGAGAAACCAGACAGATGGGATGAGTATATCCCAGCCACCTTGTTCGCCTATCGGGAGGTTCCCCATGGGTCGACCGGGTTACCACAGCCACTCTACTATTCGGGAGGCCGATCAAGGGCCCTTATAAGCCATATTGAAGTGTTGCACAGAGGAGGAAACTTCCGAAGAAGTAGTATCCTCCTACAAATACGTCGAAGAGTTAAAGAAGAAACTCCAGACGGGTTGGGCTTTGGCAGCTCAGAATCTGAGGGCGGCCAGAAAGAGACACGCGGCCTACTACAATAGAAGGACGAAAGATAGGTCTCTTAAAGTGGGGGATCGGGTTCTGTTGTTACTTCCAGTAGGTTCCAATAAACTCGAGATTGGTTGGCAGGGGCCTTTCCCGGTGGAAAGGGTTGTGTCTCGCACCAACTATGCCATCCGGATCAGGGGGAAATCCAAAATCTTCCACATTAACCTCCTCAAAAAGTATGAAGAACTATCCGATGGTACTTCTCTGCCACTTATGACTATGGCGGTCGCGATGGAAACTGAATCGGGCGAAGACGCGGATAGGGAGTATCCTTTACACCCTGGGGAAACCTATAGGGATGTACATATAAGTCCTGATCTGTCGGCTGAAGAAACAGACCTTGTCACCCGTTTGTTGGAGTCCCATCAGCAGATTCTTACCGATCGGCCTGGGCGGACAGGGTTGGTCGAGTTTGATATGACTCTGACTACCCAAGACCCCGTCCGCCAAAAAATATATCCAGTGCCCTTTTCGAAAGAGAAGGCCCTGGAAGCCGAAATCCAGAAGCTTCTGGACGATGACATCATCACTAGTTCGACTTCTCCTTACAATGCCGGGGTTGTCTTGTTGAGGAAGCCTAGCGGGGAACACCGCTTATGTATTGATTACAGGCATTTAAACAGTTGTACTAAATTCCAAGTTGAACCGCTACCGAACACAAATCAACTGTTCGCCAGACTAAATAAGGCAAAGTACTTTTCGAAAATCGATCTAAGCCGGGGATATTATCAGATCCCTGTGAAGCCCGAGGTTCGCCCCTTGCTCGCATTCAGTACTCCGAGCGGGCATTACGAATTCAAGGTGATGCCATTTGGGCTAAGCAATGCGCCCAGTGTGTTCACCCGCATGATGAGAAAGTTATTAGAGCCTTTAAGGGATCCCGCTGTCGTCTCGTTTATGGATGATATTCTCATCGCGTCTGACAATCTGAAGGATCACCTGAAGACCTTGGGACAGATCTTCACAAGGTTAAAAGAGGAAGGGTTAACCGCCCGTCCAGCCAAATGCATGATTGGCTATCAATCATTGGAATTTCTGGGACATACTATTACCCCAGAGGGAATGGTACCGGAAGAAAAGAATGTTGAGAAGGTCAGACTCGCACCCCGTCCTAAATCCAAAAAGCATGTTAGGTCTTTCTTGTCTCTGTGTGGGTTTTACCAGAAATTTATTCCTAAGTTCAACGAAATTGGGGCACCGTTAACCGAAACCCTGAAGAAAGGATCGCCAGATCCTATAGTCTGGACCCCGAGCTGTGAAGAAGCTTATGGGAAGCTGAAACAGGCTTTGGTGGATAGGCCAGTCCTGCAACTCCCGAATTTGGAGAAACGTTTGTTCTACGAACCGACGCGAGTAACATAGGGATAGGAGCAACTTTTTTGCAGGAAGGGCGAGATGATCCTACAGTACTATGTCCGGTGGCGTATGCAAGTAGAAAACTGTTACCCACGAAACGGAATTTTTCCACCGTCGAACGGGAATGTCTGGCTCTCGTGTGGGCGGTACAGAAATTTCAACCTTATCTGTATGGAGTACCGTTCAAAGTGCAATCCGACCATCAACCTCTGATGTTTTTGGCAACTTCCAAGAAACTGAACGCGAGGTTAATGAGATGGTCATTGCTCCTACAACCTGTATCAGTTCACGGTCGAATACATTCACGGAAGGGAGAATGTGGGAGCGGATTTTCTGTCACGGCATCCTATATTGGAATGTGAGGGTGAGTCCATTCGAACAGAACCTCTGGCAGTTGAAAGTTTGTAGGGTTCGACTTTCTTAAGAGGGGGCCTATGTAACAAAACGCCAGTGGCTCATGTCCTCATGCCGTCTTTTGAGTTTGGGAAAACAGTGGAAAACAACTTTCGGGAACACTCAGTTCTCCTATCCGCTCAATTCCCCTGGAAGATAGTTCTCTTGGTTACTTTTACAACCCGATCTTCTTAAGAGAACTATTAGAAGTCTAACTTTTCTTCGGGAAAACCCGATAGCGCGCCTTGCACCAAATACGCACTAGTGCAATTTCTTGGGCAATCAATGTCCGTCTAAACACCAACCGTTGGTTCTCTGCACTATGTATTGAAAATTTAAAGATTTTGACAGATTAGGTGCAGCATTCTGGTGGTAGAAAGGTAAGAGTGGGTTTTAATTAGTCCTGCCAGACCTTGGCCTACAAATCTCTGTTGTCTCGACTGGTGAGACGAATTGGTGAAAAGCCAGTCATGCCATATCGGGAGGGGGTTTACAGTTGGCCAATCCAGCTAAACATCTTATTCTTGGAACTAATCTGAGCAATATATTTCCCCTGATGATTTCGCTTGTTCTTGGAAGCAGATGGGCGGGTGCTATCTTTCTTCCTACGGCCTGAACTCTGCATAGTGTCATCTTTAATTTGAATATAAACAGTGACATATCTACGGTATGCCGGAAGGAGGGGAGCGCTCCGTGGGGACGGGTTCCACCCATCTATGTTCTGTCTTCTTGAGGCGGAAGAGGGTCTACACTGTGCTATCTCTTTCGTCTTTTAGCAGATAGGGTAGCCAGTGGACCGAATAGTTACTGGTCGTTAAGATGATGCCAGAGATATAAATAGACCTCTTTATCTCACTGGAGAGAACCTGAACTCATCTAAACATACGTGTTATGCGAGGCACTGCCTGTGCATTGCGGCGACAGCTCAGACGAGAGCAGCGGCCTGAAGGGGTAGTATCTTCTTTCCTATTCTTGCTAGGGATAGGGAACTACACTTCGTTCCATACAGACCCACTACTATAATATTCGTTACGCGGGAAATACCGAACCGTATAAGCCAAAAGAGGCTATTCAGTAGGGCACGGAAGATGGGTCCCGAGAACACCGGGTATGATCTACACGTTCCCCTTCACATATTAAAGGAGGGGGAACACAAATAATTACCCACACAACACCACAAGAGCTTTGTCGTGAGAAAGGCAGGGTTTGCAAGGGAGAGGGAAGCCGGGAAACGAATGTGCCCAGTAATAATAAAGGCATGGCATGAGAGAAGGGAGTGAATCTTGTATGAAGAGAATATGTTATGTGCATAGGGTCAAACGACACGACCTATACAAGCTGGAGGCCTAGTCTAGCAAAGACGCCGCCAATCCAGGACCTCTTAACATGCCAGGCCAATTCACTCAGGTCTCCTCTATAGTTCTATTATATATATTTACTTTATGCCAACTGATATGCTGAGACCATTAGGAGTCTCCATGTCGGCTGTACCTGAAGTTTAAGCAAGAGGCTCTCACCAATGTTTGTCCTCTCCAGGGTCCTTCTTTTGGAAGTGAAGAGAGCAGAAAGTATCGACAGGGCCTCTACGCAGAAAGCTATATTCAACTGAAGAAGCCAGGTCAAGTTATTGGCCATACCAGGCATAATGTTAGAATCTCTAGGCGGTAGAGGCACAACTAGTCCTGAACGAGTGACAATCATCATTGCTAACGCAACGCAAGTCATCTCGTCGACATAGGGTCGAGTGCTTGTATATTCTTGGCTGGACATACGCCGATATTTTATAGTCATCACCATCCTTGTCAGTGACAGTGCAAGGCACATACCCATTCCTTATTGACGAACTGTTCCCGTTGTGTCAATTTTTTCCGAAAAGAGTGCCAGGTGAATTCAGGTGGCTTCGAAGCACAATGGACTGAATTTATAGAGCTGTCCGCAAAAACCCGGAATCCAGGTTCTACAGCGGCCGGTTATTCTCAACACTTAACTGGAGGGAAGGAAATGATGGCACACTCGGTGAGGTTTATGTGGACTGAACGGACAGTGTCTTAAGCTTGGTCTATGATGAACATAATTAGGATGCTCTATGTCTGGACGAGATTTACCTCCTCAGTTTGTTTGTGGATGCTGATCTGTTTTAACTGCCTAGATATTTTCCTGTGCTTTCCGGTATTAAGTTATTAAATTGAAGTTATAGTTTACTCTGACGATCGTAATGTTATATGTTGTCAGCCAGAAAGACACCTCAGGGAATAGGCCCTGTGGTCAAGAGAGAGAGAGAGAGAGAGAGAGAGAGAGAGAGAGAGAGAGAGAGAGAGAGAGAGAGAGAGAGAGAGAGAGAGAGAGACAGTGAGTCCGGGGAACGGAGGATGGTTGGCAGGCAAAGACCTATCCCAGCCAGGGCTAAAGAATAATAATTGAAGCATTGTGACAGGGGTATTTGGGACCCTCCACGTAACTTGTTACACGCCTCCGTCGATCAAAATTTCTAAATAGAATTGAAGGTCGTCCACAGGTTTGTGTATTTGGGGTCGACAATATCAGATAATCTTTCATTAGAGACATAATTCGACAGACGCATTGGAAAGGCAGCCACAACATTTACCAGGCTAACTAAAAGAGTTTGGGAGAATAATAGACTAACAGAGCGTACAAAAGCTCAAGTATATAAAGCTTGTGTTGTTAGCACACTACTCTGTGAATCTGAATCCTGGACCCTGTACTCAAGACAGGAAAGAAAGTTGAATTCCTTCCATATGAGATGTCTGAGACGTATCATGGACGTATCATGGAAAGACCACATAACAAACAAACATGTGCTTGAAAGAGCAGATATTACCACAGTGCACTCCCTCCTCAAGCACAGACGCCTCCGGTGGCTGGGCCACGTATCTCGAATGGAGGATGAACGTATTCCCAAAGATCTCCTATTCGGAGAACTAGCCACAGGAAAGAGGCCAACCGGAAGACCCCAAATTCGGTATAGGGATGTGTGTAAACAAGATATGAAAACATTGGCATAGACCCAGACACGTAGGAACGAGTTGCAACAGACAGATGTTCCTGGAGAAGAGATGTACGAAACGAACTGGTGCTCTTTGAGCGCAATCTGATCCAACAAACTGAGGATAGGCGGCACAGGATTAAAACGTAGTCACTTATTACGGGACCTGCCTCGTCTTACAGATGCGAAAACTGTGACAGAGATTATCGCTCTCGCACTGGACTATACAGTCATCAGCGGTGCTGTCATGTACCTCCCCAGCGGCACAACTCTATAGTCCTTCAGGACCGAAAGAGGCCTATTATATATATATATATAATCAAGTGATCTGCCAGCTGGCGTAGGCGTTCATGGCTCTCCACAGATCTCGGTCTCTGGTGTTCTGGATCAACTCTGCTGCTGATATTCCTCCATGCCACCGTCTTAATCCGTCCAGAATCATTTCTCTTGGTCTGCCTCTGCCTCTCTTCCCCTCGATCTTTCCAGTTGTCACTTAAAAGTCGCTTAAAAGTCGACAGGATCGACTTCATTGCACCGGGTTTTATCCCATGTGGCTCGGTCTCTTTCCGCAGCACGGAAAGCTTCGCACAAAGCACGAACTCCGTAGCTTTTAGCGACGACCCACAGGAGTCTCCGAAACATTTAACTCGTAAACCGAAGGACGCGGCCCGGAATCGAACCCACAACCTTCGGAGCACGAGTCAAACGGCTTGACCACTGCGCCACAGAGACTCCCTCCAACCAATGCCTCTCTTCTCATCACATGACCAAAGAAAGCTGTTTGTCTCTTTCTTATTGTTGTATATAGTGTTCTAGTTTCATTAGCCTGTTTGAGACAATCGTTGTTAGTTACTCTGGCAGTCCAAGGAATTCGCAACATTCGTCTTAAAAACCACATCTCTGTTGCTTCTAAGTTCTTTTAATTTGTTCATTTACATTCCAAGATTCGATGCCATACAGCAAAACGTTCTATTTAGCACATTAGCACTCTCTTTCTTACATTCGTTGATAGCGTCTTATTGCATAAGATACTTGACTGCCCTATTCTGCTCTTAATCTCTGTTGTACATCTTCCATCTGATATTATAAGTGCCCCTAGATTAAGAATGTCCCCTTCTATTTCTGTGTCACATGTTGGTGTCCCCATTTTCTTTGATATCACCATTGTTACTGTTTTCTTGACTTCAAGGAGAGTCCTTTCTGTGCACTCTCTGTTACTACAATGTCCAACAATTTTTGTAGGTCTGTTGCATTATCCTTCACCAATACTGTGTCATCTGCATAGCGTATATTGTTTATATTATAACCTCCTATTAGTATTCCTGGCTTCTCTTAGATCTCTCTCATTATTACTCCGCTTTATAGGGAGAAGAGATCTGGTGACAAGACACACCCCTGTCGTATTCCTAGCTTTATCTGTTCGTTTATATTATAACCTCCGATTAGTATTCCTGGCTTCTCTTAGATCTCTCTCATTATTTCTCCGCTTTATAGGGAGAAGAGATCCGGTGACAAGACACACCCTTGTCATACTCCTAGCTTTATCTGTTCGTAAACACCCACTTTATTTTCCATTTTAATTGCTGCTACTTGGTTCCAGTAAATATTCTTTATTATTCTTAAATCTTTCCCATAAATGTTGATATCTTCCAACATTTTAATCAGTTCATCATGTTTTACGTTGTCAAATGCCTTAGTATAATCTATGAAGCACAAACATATGTCTTTCTGTGTCTCTATTGACCTTTCTATTAGTGTTCGTAATATATATATATATATATATATATATCATCTTCCACTTCTGCCGTCAAGCGTCGTGGGGAGGAATAATTTGCGTTCCAGCGCCCGGTTGACGGCACTAGATAGTGTCATTCGGTGTGGTTGTACAATGTCTCTGATGTCGTCAATCCATTTTCTTCTTGGACGTCCTCGTGGTCTCGACGCAGATGATCTTTGATGTAAGGCCAGTGATGGTAGTTGCTGATGTTGCATTCTAACGACATGGCCAAACCACTTGATCTTCTCTGTCTTTTAATAAATGTGGCACAAGGTGTTGATCCCACAGTCTGTCTGATAGTAGCATTTCTTACTCGGTCTCGGATTGTTAAGTTGGCAGCTCTCCTCAGACATCTCATTTAGCAGGTGTTGATTTTCGAAGGTATAATGTGGATAAAGTCCAGGTTTGAGATTGGTAGCATAGGGTCGGTGTGAATATGCTGTTTATTATCTGTCGTTTTGCGGACATGGGTATGTTTGGATGTTTCAGTAAGGGTGATAGTTGATATGTAGGTGCACTAGCTTTTTGACATCTGATTTCAATTTCTCTGTCCAATCTGCCATCTTCTGTGATCATACTTCCAAGATATTTGAATTCTTTAACTTGTTTCAGAGTTGTGTTATTTATCTGTATACTTAGTGGGCCAGGCGATCTACTAACTTGCATTACTTTGGTTTTGGCTGTGTTTATACTCATATTGTATCTGCTGCAGATTGAACTCAGATTAGTAATATGATTTTGTAGTCTGCCCTCATCGCTGTAAAACAGGCACTGATCGTCTGAAAATAGAAGTTCATTTATTCCCTGTGGGTCAGTTGTTTCATTTTATCATATATATAGCGGGTTAGGGTTGAGCTGGATGTCGCTCGAATGGCTGCTATGCACACTGAGACAGAAGAAAGGCTATCAAGCAGGGAAGAGGAAAAACACAAGAAGCAAGAAAAACAGATAACGACCGTTCAGCGCATCCTCGACGAAATGAAGCAAGTGCAGCAGAAGATTGAACAGGATGTCGCTCGAATGGCTGCCATAAAGGCTGAGACGGATGAACAGCTATCTAACGTACAAGATGTGAAACGATGCACAGAACAAACTATGGATAAGATACTTGAAGTTCTCAAGACCCAGACAGCGACACCCGAACCAGAGGATACAAGGGCACAAACAGACGAAGAAGCAACAGAGGAAGAACGATATCGCTCACCACCAAGATCCGACTGGAGAACGCCGAGAAGATTCGAAGGCAACTCCAACGGGGAAACAGGAGGAACACCAGGAGAGACGACAACTGATAAAACTGCCTGAAGGAAACAGCACCATATGACGGGTTGGGTACCCAATTACTCCAGGCCTCAACAAATGCGCGACTCTGCCCAGACATGAAAAACAACATCAAGAAAGTAACGAACGCAATCAACCCATAAGAAGCCGGGAAGCTGACAACAAGCAGCCCAAAGTACGAAAGAGAAACTTTAAGCTACACCATAGCCACCCTACATAGCCAAGTCGAAACCCGAAGGCTGAAAGGGGGTACTCGTGCCAGAATTGGAATTAGAAGTATACCCTATCAAAGGAGAAGTAAGGCGCCTCCTTCCCTCCGCTAGCCTACGGGACACCCTTGGGTAAGGTGGAGTACCTGTTTAGTCCCCCGATCAGGGTTACGAGAAGCCATGCGTGCAGGTGGTGGATGAAGATGTAGAGCAGCCGACAGATAGTTGTAAGTTATGGTCTCCATCTTCACGACGGTAGGCAGAGGATCTCTTTTTTGAGGAGACAATGGCTACGGTCACTGACCAGTATGGTCACTGCTAGAAAGGAAAGCAATGGCAAACTACCTTCTTTACAAATGCCAGGAATATCATGTTGTGTGGACCCCCGGTTCAGACAGCGTCACAACAGAAATGATTAATGCTTTAGAAGAATATGGAATAGATAAAGTTACCAGTCTACTTAATACAATATATGATACTGGAATTATACCTCAGGAGTTATGTAATTATGTATTTATTGCAATCCCAAAGAAATCAGGAGCCTTGGAATGTGATCAACATCGAACAATTAGTATAATGAGTCACATCACGAAGATTTTGCTAAGAATTATCATGCAAAGAGTTAGGAGGAAAATACAACCAGAAATAGGAGAAGAACAATGTGGGGTTGTAGAAGGCAAGGGTACAATAAATTATGTGTATATATTGAGAACCGTAATCGAACGTTCTATAGAAGTAAACAAAGATCAACACTTTGCATTATTGACTACACAAAGGCTGTCGATAAAGTGAGACATGTCGACATGATAAGGATGCTTGAAGATCTACAAATTGATGGAAAAGACGTTAGACTTGTAAAAAACATATTGGAAACAACAAGTTGCCATAAGAGTTGATAATGAAGTAGGCCAATATCAGCCTGTTAAGATAGGTGTGAGACAGGGATGTGTAATGTCTCCAGATCTGTTTTCCCTGTACAGTGAAAGTATTTTCAGAAATATTGAAGATATGGAAGAAATCAACATTGGGGGACGATGCATCAATAACATTATATATGCAGATGATACAGTCTTGATTGCAGACAATGAACAGGACATGCAACATTTAGTAAATGCGGTTGTTGCACACAGTGAATAACTAGGGTTAGAATTAAATTGTAAAAAGACACAGATTATGGTCGTGACTAGGAAGAACGAAATACCACAATGTAATATACAAGTAAATGGGAATATTCTTCAACAAGTGAATAGGTACAATTACCTCGGAACAGTAATAACATCTGATGGGAGATGCCTTGAAAAGATTAGAACAAGAATCGCCATGGCAAAAGTAGCCTTTAGCAAGATGAAAAACATACTGACCAATAAAAAGATGTCAATTGAAACGAGAAAAAGTGTGTTGAGATGCTACATAGAACCTGTACTTTTATATGGATGTGAAGCTTGGACAATGAGCAGTCAGGCTGAAAAACATCTGATGGCTGTAGAAATGTGGTTTCTAAGGAAAATGCAAAGAATACCATGGACAGCCAGAAAGACCAATGAACAAGTCCTTCAAGAAACAAATGAAGATCGTAAACTGATTAGAGACATTAGACGTAGACAGTCACAATTTCTTGGGCATGTTATGAGAAGAAATGATTTGGAGAACTTGGTGACAACTGGTAAGATCAAGGGGAGCAGACAAAGGGGAAGGCTTAGAAGCAAGTACCTGGATGGCTTGGATGACACAGCATTTGAAAGGTGTTTAAACGTTTCTCTTAGTGTGAGTAAGTTGTCCAGGTTTCACAGCCGTAAAGAAAAATAGTAAGGACACCGGCTTAATAGACAAGGACTTTTGTTTCGGCAGTAAGCTTCCTGTACACCTAGACTCTTTTTTTTAAACCTGTTCATTGTTGTTGCTGCCTTACCAATCCTGATGTTGATTTCCTGATATAGGGATAATTTGCTATTTACCTCTGAACCTAGATATATAAAATGGTATACTATCTCTAGTCCGTTGTCGTCAATAAAGATTGATGGTACCCCACGTGCACATTGTGAAATAATCTGTGTTTTCTGTTTTGCTAATTGTTAAACCAAATTCAGAACAAGAATTAGAGAATGCAGATAGTAGACGTTGTAATTCTTCCTCAGAGTGGGTAGTAATTGCAGCATCATCTGAAAAAAGGAACTCACTGATCAGTACCCTCCTAATTTTGGTTTTGGCCTTCAATTTCTGAGCATTGTAGAAGCCGAAATCTGAGAGCGAATGTATATACCACCATTCTGATCACAAAAGGCATATTTCAGTAGAAGTGAAAAAAATATATTTGCAAAGAGGGTGGAAGCTAGTACACAACCTTGCTTAACTCCACTCTTGATTTCAAATTCTTCAGAAGTTGCACCATCAAACTTGATTATACCCTTTATGCCTGTGTGGAACGATTCCTCAATGAACAGAAGAGTTGGTGGGCAGAAAATCAAATCTTCTTTAGTGCCTTGAACACACCCTCACGACTGACCAAATCAAATGCCTTTTTGATGTCGATGAAGGCAATAAACAGTGGTTGATTCTGTTCACGGCAGTTTTCTTGCATTTGTCGCAATGAGAATATAATATCAATGGTAGACCGGTTCTGTCAAAAGCCACACTGTGATTCAGGGTGGACTTGATCTCCTAGGGCTTGAAGTCTGTGAACAACAATTATGGCAAATACTTTTCCAACAATACACAGAAGTGAGATACCCCTACAATTGTTACAGTCGCTCCGATCGCCCTTGTTCTTGTACAGTGTTATGATGCTTGAGTCTTTGAAATCCTGTATGACTTGTCCTTCTCGCCAGCATAGCTCTATTAGCTGGTGGATCTGTATAGTGAGTGTGTCTTGCCCACTCCTGATAACCTCTATTGGAATCCCGTCCTTACCTGGAGCCTTGCCAGATGCAAGATCATTTATAGCACACTTAACTTCTGTTATGGTGGGAAGTGTGTCCAGGTGGTCAAGAGTTGGTAGAGCCTCTATGGCGTTGAGGGCATCATCTGCTAGTTTGGTCTCACTTGAGTAAAGCTCCAAATAGTGCTCTACCCATCTGTCCATCTGCTGTTTCTTATCAGTGATGATTTCTCCAGTCAAGGTTTTCAATGGTGCACTTCTTTTGATCACTGGACCACAGGCTTTCTTTATTCCTTCATACATGCTTCTTATGTTTCCCTTATCACTTGCGATTTGAATGGACTCACATAACTTGATCCAATAATCATTTGCACACTGCCTGGCAGCCTTTTGCACATCCTTCCTAGCTTGCCTTAGCTCACTCAGAGTGTTACGCGTTGGTCTTTCCTTGTTCCTTAAGAGAGCTCTCTTCTTCTTATCAATCAAGGGCTGCAGAGTCTCGCTGATTGCCGCAAAACAGTCCTGCCTCTTATGATTCACAGTGCCGTAAACCCATACGGCAGTTTTATAAAGAGTTTCCTTAATATGACCCCACTTTTCATTTACTGTACAATTTTCTGGTGTATCAGTGAAAGCGTCTTCAAGTTGCTGTTGAAACTGAAAGCACTTTTCAGGATCGTGAGTGTTAATAATTTTAATCCTGGGGCTAGATTTGTGTTTAGCTGTGTAGATTCTCTTTGGTCTCAGTCTAACCCTTGCAACAACCAAAGAATGATCCGTATCACAGTCTGCACTGTGGTAACTTCGAGTCAATGATATATGGTTCAGATGTTGTCTCCGTGTGATGATGAAGTCCAGCTGGTGCCAATGGCCGGATCTTGGATGTTTCCATGTGACCTTATGCATCTCTTTTGTTTTAAAAAAAGGAGTTTGTAATACATAGGTCATTACTGGTGCAATGCTCCAGCAGCCTTTGCCCATTTTCATTCATGCGACCGATGTTGTATTTTCCAAGGCACACTGGCCATGAATTGAGTCCTTGCCCACACGAGCATTGAAATCACCGAGCATATAAATGTAGTCAGATTTTGGAACTGCCTTGATCACGGAGTCTAACTCCTCATAGTAACGAATCCTTCACATCATCAGAGGAATCGAGTGTCGGTGCATATGCAGTAATAATGGTGGCAAACCCACAAGAGGTTGCCAAGCGCAGGGATAATAGTCTTTCATTTCCTCCTGCTGGAATTTCAATCATTCCCAGTAGCGAATTCTTCACTGCAAAGTCCACACCGTGTTGCCTTTTATCTGCCTGCCCTCTACCCTTCCAAAAAAAGGTGTAATTGTTTTTCCTGAGTGACCCTTCCTCAGCAAGGCGAGTCTCCTGCAGGCCAGCAATATCAATGTTAAGATGATTGAGTTCGGCATCAATAACAGCCGTTTTTGTCAATATTGGTCAAGTCAGTGGAAAATCCTGGACACATGGTTCTCACGTTGCAGGTTGCAAGCCGTAGCTTGAGGTTTCTATTTTTATTTTTGTTTGTACCTGGTGCATTGGTTTTACAGCCTGCGATTCAGATTTTGTCCTAGCCCCAAGCACCCATTGAAGCAGGCAGGCTGTGGCGGATCAGCACCAAATTGGCCGGGGGCTGCCCAGCTTGAGGCGGGCGGTAGCTGATCAGTGACACCTGTAGGTGTCTCCCACAGTCAGAGGCAACGCGTGGCGCCCCATGTCTACGCCAACTGATAAGGACTTATAACCCGTAACAGTTGTCTCTCGCTTTGATTCCGAGACCATTTAAGACCAGGGATGGAGTTATTGCCTCTCCATAGCACAAAGCCTGGGCTAAAATATAGAGATCGTGTGTTGCCCATGCAGCATGATCCCTCTCTCGGCCTGCCTAGTTCACTCCAGAGGAAGGGTAACACCCCTACATCTGGAACAAGACAAGCTGCAGAAGCCGCCGGATCAGCAAAGCAATGCTCTAACTGTCCGCTTGTCGGAGCTTCGATCCTAGACCAGCCGCCAACCAAGGCTTAGGGCCTGGTCTGCCCTGCCATGACATTTTGTCTTTAGCTTGCATTTCCTCGCACCAGGGTAAGGCTTGTACCCTCCCAATTGCGCTCTTCCGCCCGAAGCCGTTGGCACAATGTGGGGTGTCGGGTTTGGTAAGCGCCAACGGCCAACGTTCGGCGCTAACAGAAAGCAGGTAGTACCGTCTACTGTTATACGGTAGCTCAGTCATATCTGACTAAGACCTGACACATGCATTTTTCCACTTTCATTGACCTTACCAAGGCTTTTGATACAGTCAGCAGAGAAGGATTATGGAAGATTATGGCACAATATGGCTGTCCACGAAAGTTTGTCCAAATAGTGCGGCTATTTCATGATGGCATGCAGGCAAGAGTACAGGAAAATGGTGAACTGTCTGAGCCCTTTCCTGTCACCAATGGAGTGAAGCAAGGATGTGTCCTGGCACCAACACTGTTCAGCCTCATGTTTTCAGCTATGTTGACGAATGCCTTCGAGAACAACGACATTGGAATAGACATCAACTACCGCATGGATGGAAAGTTATTCAATCTCAGAAGACTGAAAGCTAAAACCAAAATTGACAGCGACACCGTCAGAGAGCTCCTGTTTGCTGATGATTGCGCTCTATATGCCAACTCAGAGGCGGACATGCAACATAATGTTTCAGCTTTCTCACATGCCTGTGCCAACTTTGGGCTCAATATCAATTTGGAGAAGACTGTAGTTATGTACCAGCCAGCTCCAGGGAATAATCACACTGTGCCGAATATCAAAGTGAATGGTCATAGTCTAAGTGTTGTGGACAAATTCACCTATCTTGGCAGCACTGTGTCACAAGCTGCCACAATTGATGATGAAGTGAATGCAAGAATCTCCAAGGCCAGCGCAGGCCTTTGGCAGACTGTACAAGAATGTATGGGACAGAAATGGAATAAGCCTGCAAACAAAGCTGAAAGTCTACAAAGCAGTTGTATTATCCACACTGCTATATGCTTGTGAAACCTGGACTGTTTATCAGCGACACGCTAGGAAATTAAACCACTTCCACACAGTCTGCCTTAGGAAGTTACTGAAGATTAAATGGCAAGACAATATCCCAGACACTGAAGTCCTAGAAAGAGCGTCCATGCCCAGTATCCACACTCTACTAATGAAGAATCAGATTCGCTGGGCTGGTCACTTGACTCGCATGCCAGATCACAGGCTCCCTAAACGAATTTTTTACGGCGAGTTGCGTTGTGGTAAACGCTCCCAAGGCGGCCAGAGGAAACGCTTTAAAGACACTCTGAAAATCTCACTGAATGCTTTTGGAATTCATCATGACACCTGGGAGACTGCAGCCAGAGACCGAAATTCGTGGCGTGCATCATTACGCAAGGGTGCAGTCACTTGTGAGGCAACCAGGACTGCAAGAGCTGTGAAGAAAAGACAGAACAGAAAAACCACTGCAGAAAATCCTCCTCCAGAAACGTCAAGCATTCTTTGTCCACATTGTCAAAGAACATTTCGAGCCAAAATAGAACTTATCAGCCATTTTAGAACTCACGGCTCCATACTTTCAACCCCACTAGATGAAATGAATGGTCATCATCATTCTTGATGGACAAACAACAATCTAGTTATATGGCCAAACCATTTATCTTGCTGTTTTCTGATAAAATCTGTCGCTTCTAAAGCCCAAAATTTAGCCATGATTTCTTCATTTTTGATTTTCTCTCTTCTTGATACATTGAGTATTCTTCACAATGAGGAATCTCATTTCTGTTGTCGTCAGTTTTCTTTTCTCTATTTCTGTCATTGTCCAGGTTTGGCATTGGTGGCATAGAGTTGGTAGGAAGATTGTGTTGTATAGTGCTTTCTTATGTGATATTGATACATGTTTGCTCCATACTATTGGTGCCATTTGTCCGGTGAGTTTGTTTGCCTTATTGCACCTATTTTCGATCTCGTCTACTGATTTGCCTTTTGATGATATTATATTTCCTAGGTACTTGAAGCTCTTTACTTGATATGAATGTTTATTGTTCTTTCTTCTTTGGTTATAGTCATTACCTCTGTTTTACATGTGCTAATTGTCATGTTATGTTCCATACACACTTCATTCAGACTATTTATGTGGTCTTGCAATTTTGATTCTGATTTTGCTATTAATTCTTGATCGTCCGCAAACAAGAGTTCTTTAATGGTGTGATTTTCCGTTGGTACTTCTTATGTGTTCTGTTCTTCAGGCGGTGTTGTTACGGTCTCTCTTTGGCTGTTTTCTTTGCATATGCTGTCTTATGAACAATATGTTTAGGCTTAAATGCACGGAGGAATAGGTGGCTTGTCTTTCCCTCAGTTGGCCAACTACGAACGCAGGTGTCGAAAATGCATATTACCAGATTCGTGTAATACAAATATGAATTGTTTTCGTGAAACACAAAATATTATAAATACATTTTGTGGAGAGTAAAAGCAGAAGTTTATTATCCCATTACTGGCATTACTGATACAACTTTAAATATAGGAACAAAAATTAAGGTCGTAGATATACGGGTTTTCCATTGACCAAGCATAAGTGATATAACATATATCCTGCCAGCCGACTTTACTTCCTATGGCATTTCCTGTTACCCAGTTTAGTCAGTAGATCTGGAAGCTAACATTTATAAGCTGTTTACGATTTACTAGTTAAATGTAATTCAGTTGTAAGAACGGTAAATGTCACATACCACGTACATCGATCGCCGATGCAGTTGTTTATTGAGGTCATCGATTAATATTCTTTTATTGTGACAAGTGATACGATTTCTAGAAAAGTTGTAAATGAGAAGTAAGTACAGTACTAGTGAGGGATATGCCTACAAAAGAGGAATAGTGCAATGTTCACAGCTTACAGAGCATGCAGGTGATATGCGATTAGTTACAGTTACTTGCTTATCATTTTCAGGACGTCGCAGTTAACCCCATCGCCTTTGGGCTGTTTGTGATTTCTTGGCAAGTTTACGTTCAGTAGTTTGCCATTGCTTTCTGAACGACCGGCATTCACACTTTTGTATGAAAACCAATGCAAGGCGGTCTGCTGCCAAATCGCCCGCATTTGTGTTTCGAAAACGGTATGTGTGATTCCAAATTGCATTTCGTAGCACCTTCGCCACGGAGCGTACATAAGATTAAATTAAAACGATATATGGGATCTCGATTCCATATAGTATGCGAAGGACTTACAGCCATTCAGTGATGTCATACCCTCGGCTGTGGTTAGTGAACAGTTTCATAATTCCCCGACGTACCAAGTCGACGGTTGAAAATCAGAGGACTGTTTGGAAGCAAGAACGTATTACGCTAATTTATATTGTATAAGGCGTCGGTTGTATATAAAGCAATGGCAATCTACCAACCGTAAAATTTGCTTAGTAAATCAAAAAGTGCCAATAAATGCAGGGGTCGACTGCAAAACCCCGTAAACGAATAACAAATAACTATAACTATGCATAGGATAGGCGTATCGCATGCCTCAGTGTTACGAGGTGTATATGAGTTATCTCAACTGAACACTCATTAACGTTGTATTCATCTGTTGTTCACATAACTACCTGGTCTGTATCGCCCGGCGTAAACTGTACTGTTGCGCCGCAGCCATTTGCTGCCATTGACATTGCTTGTTTGAACTGTACTGTAAACTTTGACATCTAGACCACTTCCCTTCAGATGGAGAAGGCAAGCTGCGACTGAAACCTGTTGCAACATTAGAATACAAAAGTGTTAAATCGTTGCTATCTATTTGGACTTTGGTCCAAGACAGTCACAAACATCGTGTTAGCCTGATGACATACAGCTGAAGAATCTCACTTGGAATCAGACTGGATGGCCACCTTCTGTCCTTGTATCCAAAGAAACACTTCCTTTCAGGATATATCGCAAAGTCGAGCGTACCTAGTTGAGTGAAGTCAGAAACCCACATCACAGCATTCGAGACGTATCCATACGTGCTCCGACCTCATTTTCAACAGCCAGCAGAAAGTCTCAGCATTAAGTGTTAAAGATTTAGTCAGGTTATATTTTCATTCGGTCTTTCCTCCCAGTATCAGTTGGAAAACCATTTGAGGCCAAAAAGACAATTCATAAATAAATGCTCCTGTTTTGTTTGGAATCAATCACTCATATGCCTTCTTTAAATGTTGGTTAATATGCTGGACATATTATTGTGGTCTGATGTGTTTGTGTGTTTATTTAACATATGCTGGATTAACATACAGTTCTGAGACCTTTAGTTAGATACAAATACTATTCATATCCCATAGGTGTGGGTTCAGGTGGTGATATAATTGGCTAATATACACAAGTTCCAGCAGCGAGACACTGTCGTCATTTGGAGGTGACAGATTCGAATCTTGGTTGGGTTCCTAAAGCTTACAATCTGTGTGTTGTCTACTTTGTCATCTAGCTCCCATTTCTATCATCTACTCCTATGAGCGCCAAACAATATATGTTAATGTATGTATGAACTTTCCTCCGAGTACTATTCTCTCTAGGCCAAGATGATTATCTGTTCCATTATACTTAACGCATAATTTCAATATGCCCTTACCACGTCTGTTTAATCGTGCATCTAGCGATGCGGGACCAGTTAGTGTGTAAGCCTGCTGGTTTTCCAGGCGTTCCCAGAGCACAGAACTTGTATATTCTATCTACATCACATCCTTCTATCAGTATCGAAGCAAACGCCAGTAGATTATGATACGGCATCATCATGCTAAACGTGAAAATAATATGTCCCTTTATCTCATATAACTGTAGCTAACAAACCTTTCATTCTCTTCTTTAAAGAATTGTGCTGTGTATCATATATAGCTGAAGACAACAAACACCTCGCATCTCTTTTTAAATGCAATTTCTGTATATCATATATAACTGTAACTACTGAACGTAAAGCTTGCCAAAGTAGCTGCAAAATGCTGTTGCTAGTGTTGACTGCAATATCCTGTAATGTCATGTAATATACATATATATATATTCGAAGCAGACGAGCATAATCTCCGGCGGGCCTATTCTCGCCGGTCGCGAGATCCGCACAGTGGAAGGACGGGGGATTTGCTCGCAATAGACAAGCAATATCCCCTGCGGTAGCTCTGGCGGGCCTATTCCCGCGGGTCGCGGGGTCCGCAAAAGTCAGGTGGAGAGTCTGACGATAGTGCACACGTTACACAGGACCGGACACTTGTAATTGACAGATGTGCGCGCCCCTACGGTCCGGGCTCGTACGAGGCCCTCACTTGGGGGACTTGGCTGAACGCCTCTAAGCCGGGTTCCTTAGGTGTCAGGGTCTGGCCATCACTCGCCACCTGCTCGTGGTGGCGAGGTCTCGGAGGCTGAAGCTGTGCCGCCAGCGTCTGCAGCCTATCTTGTGCCAGGCGTATTGGTTACCCATTCCTCTGAATAGCACACGATAGGTCGAGAGAGGGATCATGTCGTTTGGGCATCACATGTTTCTCTGAAGCTCTGCCCAGGCATTGTGATGGAATACTGGCCACATTCCAACTCACTCACATACTTTGGTCTGTCAAGACTGCAAGGTGTCAACAACTATATATATATATATATATATATATATATATATATATATATATATATATATATATATATATATATATATATATATATATATATATATATATATATATATATAACTGTAGCCAGCAAACTTATTGTATCTCTTCCATAAGTGATCATGCTATGTATCATATACAACTGGAGTCAACAAACATATTGCATCTCTTTTCTAATGATAGTTCTGTGTATGTTACATAACTGAAGCCATCAAACCTATCATATATCTTCATTAAGTGATGTTGCTGTTTATCATATATAACTTCTTATAAAAATATAAAGGACACTTTAATATTCATTAAGATTGCTTTGCAATTGTGTTCGTTGTACTCAATATTCTGGTTGATACAGCCGTAATAATTTAACGTTCGGATTCATCTCTCATCTCATCTCATCGTGTTCCTCTTGTACCTTGTGGTGTCGAGGAAGTATAAACTTCGTGAGAGTGTCCGGTTATGGGCTTCGTATATCGACATTCCCATGGATTCTGCTATTCCCTCCGTCCAACGTTTACATGGTCGGCCTCTTCCTCTGTTTCCATCTGGTCTGTACATCATTGCTTGTTGTGGCATGCTGTTGACTGGTAACCTACTTGCACGGCCAAACCATTTGACTTGCTGCTTTCTAATAAAATCTAGAGCAGCTTTAACCCCCACTTTAGTCCTGATTTCTTCATTTCTGATCTTATCTCTTCTTGATACGTTGAGTATTCTTCTCAGGTACCTCATTTCTGTTGTTGTGATTTTTCTTTTCTCTATTTCTGTCATTGTCCAGGTTTGGCATTGGTAGCACAGAGTTGGTAGGAAGATTGTGTTGTAAAGTGCTTTCTTAGTAGTTATTGATACATGTTTGTTCTTTAGTATTGGTGCCATTTGTCCAATGAGTTGATTTGCCTTATTGCACCTATTTTCGATCTCGTCTTCTGATCTGCCATTTGATGATATTATACTTCCTAGGTACTTGAAACTCTTTACTTGTTTCAAAGGATGTTCGTTTAGGTGAGTTGTTGTTGTTTGTTCTTCTTTAGTTATAGTTATTACCTCTGTTGTGCTTGTGCTAATTTTCATGTTATGTTCCCTACACATTTCATTTAGGACTATTCATGTGGTCTTGTAATTTCAGCTTCTGATTTTGCTATTAGTGCTTGGTCGTCCGCAAACAGGAGTTCTCTAATGGTTAGATTTGCAGATGGTTCTTCTTCTGTGTTCTCGTCATGCGGTATTCTTGCTGTCTCTGCTTGGCTGGTTTCTTTACATATGTTGTCTATATATGTTATGAACAAGAGAGGGGACAGGACACAACCTTGTCGTACTCCAGATCTTATGGTGAAGGGTTCTGAGTGTCCTCCAGTTGCTCTCACTATGCATTCACTGTTGTTGTATAAACTTCTACATAGGTTTGTTAGATGTGTACTCACTCCATATTGTTTAAGGATTTCCCACAGCTTGTTTCTATCTACCCTATCGAATGCCTTTTCTTGGTCGACAAAGGCTAAGTAGAGTGTTTCATTGAATTCTATTGACTTCTCTATAAGTTGTCTAAGAGCAAAAATGGCTTCTGTGCATCCTTTATTTTTCCTAAATCCAATCTGCGTTTCGCTTAGCTGGGGTTCTAAAGTAGTTCGTAATCTTTTTTCAAGAATTTTGCAAAATATTTTCCCAGTATGACTCAACAGTGAAATGCCTCTGTATTGTGTGCAGTCTCTTTTGCTGCCTTTGTTTTTCCAAATTGGGATAATTATGGCGTTTCCCCAGTCTCGTGGTGTCTGTTGTTCTACCCAAACATGGTTGAATAGTCTATGTAGCCAAGCTGTTCCTACTTCTCTTGCTGCTTTAATTAGTTCATTTGGTATTTCATCCTGTCCCGTTGATTTGTTCAATGGGGCTAATCTGATGGCTTCTATAATTTCTTCTTTTAGTATGTCTGGTTCTAGTTCTTCGGTGACATCTGAATAGATCTCTTGAATTCCTGTGACATCTGATGGCATGTTGAGAAGTTGTTCGAAATACTGCTTCCATCTTATTAGGATGATAAGTTTTGTGTTAAGTTTAATTTCTTTTGACCTCCACAAATGTCCTAGTCTTTAAAAAGTGGCATTAGCCTTCTGTACTTTTATTCTAATATCTTTATATATTGCACGTTTTTTGTTGTTGCAATATTGCTCCCTAGGTAGACTTGAGATTCACCAAGGGAAATTAGTTTATCAATTGCTTGATTTATTTTCATTATCCGTGTCTTTCCTCTATGAGTTTATAAACTTAGTTGTCCTCTCTTCTAGTGTTGTTAGTTTATCCTACATCCGATTGCGCGTGTGAGACAGGAGGGAAATGTGGCCAGCAAAGTCCAGATCATATAGCTGCTTTGTCAGGGGTGTTCATTGGATTCCATTTCTGGCAGTCTTTGTGGTTGCCTTTGTAAGTCTATAATCGATAAGAATAGTAAGGTTGACAAAGGCCTTTTTGTAGTCCACTATCCAATATAAAGTGGTGAGTTCAGTTACAAATAAACTACAAACTTAAGCTAATTGGTGCCTGCGCAAAACTGAAGGTTTATGATATGACAAGATCACCAATGTGGAGCTCATGGATAGACTAGACAAATACCAACGAAACAAAAGGAAATGAAAGACGCTGACAATGGATAGTTTATGCATTGAGAAAACCGGAAGATACTATAAAAAGAAAAGCCTTAGTCTGGAACTAACGGGTCACAATGAATAGAGGAAGACATGAAAACTCATAGAGAAAAGAAGCAGAAACATAAATGAACAATACGGGAGGGGAAGAGACAGGCATACATGTGATAGCTAAAGACTTGGGAGCTTGGAGTGAATCGGTTAATGGCTTATGTTCCAATAGGGAATATAGGACGAAAGATGAAGAAGAAGAAGAAGAAGAAGAAGAAGAAGAAGAAGAAGAAGAAGAAGAAGAAGAAGAAGAAGAAGAAGAAGAAGAAGAAGAAGAAGAAGAAGAAGAAGAAGAAGAAGAAGAAGAAGAAGAAGAAGAAGAAGAAGAAGAAGAAGAAGAAGAAGAAGAAGAAGAAGAAGAAGAAGAAGGAGGAGGAGAAGAAGAAGAAGAAGAAGAAGAAGAAGAAGAAGAAGAAGAAGAAGAAGAAGAAGAAGAAGAAGAAGAAGAAGAAGAGAAGAAGAAGAAGAGAAGAAGAAGAAGAAGAAGAAGAAGAAGAAGAAGAAGAAGAAAGAAGAAGAAGAAGAAGAAGAAGAAGAAGAAGAAGAAGAAGAAGAAGAAGAAGAAGAAAAGAAGAAGAAGAAGGAAGAAGAAGAAGAAGAAGAAGAAGAAGAAGAGAAGAAGAAGAAGAAGAAGAAGAAGAAGAAGAAGAAGAAGAAGAAGAAGAAGAAGAAGAAGAAGAAGAAGAGAAGAAGAAGAAGAAGAAGAAGAAGAAGAAGAAGAAGAAGAAGAAGAAGAAGAAGAAGAAGAAGAAGAAGAGACGAAGAAGAAGAAGAAGAAGAAGAAGAAGAAGAAGAAGAAGAGAGGAGGAGAGGATGTGAAGAAGAAGGAGAAGAAAAAGAAGAAGAAGAAGAAGAAGAAGAAGAAGAAGAAGAAGAAGAAGAAGAAGAAGAAGAAGAAGAAGAAGAAGAAGAAGAAGAAGAAGAAGAAGAAGAAGAAGAAGAGAAGAAGAAGAAGAGAAGAAGAAGAAGAAGAAAAAAGAAGAAGAAGAAGAAGAAGAAGGAAGAAGAAGAATAAGAAGAAGAAGAAGAAGAAGAAGAAGAAGAAGAAGAAGAAGAAAGAAGAAGAAGAAGAGAAGAAGAAGAAGAAGAAGAATAGAAGAAGAAGGAAGGAAGAAGAAGAGAAGAAGAAGAAGAAGAAGAAGAAGAAGAAGAGGAGGAGGAGGTGCGGGAGAAGAAGGAAGAAGAAGGAAGAGAAGACGAAGAAGAATAGAAGAAGAAGAAGAAGAAGAAGAGAGAAGAAGAAGAAGAAGAAGAAGAAGAAGAAGAAGAAGAAGAAGAAGAAGAAGTTGAACCACTACCACCACGTTTGACCGCGCTAATTAATTACCAACGCAGTTCACTATCAACCTCGCTGTCGCGCCCGCAACAAACAACGTTACCTGTGTGAAAAACTGCCAAGACACCTTTGTCATGAAATAGACATCTAGACTGAGCAGGAAAAAAAAGCCAGCAGATCTTAAATACTAGTGTCGTATATACACGCAGAAATAATTACTGCAAGAAACTAAGAACGGAAAATCACAACATGTATGTGTATTTTGGTTCTTACAGTGATTCGCGGAAATTCAGCGCCTAGCGGCTTCTTGGAACGCAAAAGATTAAAATTAACCTCGGTTTCCAGATTGACCCAGCCTAAACTGGGTATTACGAGAGTATCTGGGAAGTGAAGACAGCCGGTCTGATAATAAAGCCATGACTTATGGAGTGACGATTGATGTATGACACATTGGGGTCAGGTACAAGGGCCGTTGACTTGACGTTCCTATTTTTTTTTTTTTATTTCGCTTATCCGTTACAAGACATTGCCGTCAACACCAGCATTTTTCAGCAGCTGTTGATGTCTTGTCAAGTTTTATTTAAGTTCAGCAGTTTGCCATTGTTTTCTGAACGACCGGCTCACATACCTCAGTAAGTAACCAACGCGACGCGATCCACTGCCGAATCTCGCGCAGCTGTGTATTGTACGAGAGTATACGGGACTAAGAACAACGTCGTTACCTCTGGGCCAGGGAGACGGCTGACGTTCTTACAGCAACATATAAATACACATCAATTACCGCATTTTACCATATGTTTTGTATATGGTGCTGATCCCATTTTATATACACCACTGGTCATTCTATGGATGATGTCGCCTATGTCACCACATCGTCTTGGCTTCCCAGAACATTTCTAAGTGCCCATTTTAGATAAAACTGAGCTCCGAGTCCATGTCAGTTGTTCAAACAACTCCCGCCTCAATAAAGATCTGAACACAGGACAACCAAGATCACAGGCGAGCGTGCTAGCCATTGGGGTTCCCGCTCACGTGTAAGTACAGGAGACTTTTACACGCGGAGTTGGGGATGTGGTTCATCATCATCATGTGTAAATACAGGAGCCTTTTACACGCGGGACTGGGCATCATCATGTGTCTGGATAACTGGCGTGGGTGTCCATGCACCTCCACAGATCTAGGTCATTGACAGTAAGTATGTCAGTACATGACACTTTTATACGTCGTAAGCAAATTAGGCATTTGGTACTAAACCCAAGTTTTTATACCAATCAGGATTCAGTGGATGATATGGTTAGTATCACGCCGCGGCCTTTACTTTTCAAGACACTCTCTAGTACACATTTTAGCTTTGGTCGACCAGAGAGCACAGGTCAATTTTAACAAATGGAATCCGCTTGTCCATTGATGTTCTGTGTCAAGTATATTGGTGTTATCCCTCCATGCTGATGTCTCAATCCATCTAACATTGTTTCTCTTGGTTTATTTCTACACCTTCTACCGCTGATCTTGCCAACTGTCACTATATTTGCCATATTATCTTCTCGTTTCGTATAACGCTTCGTATTATGTATATTCGTAAAAGCGTTTCGTATACTGTGTTCGACGGACAATAAACAATTACTCAAATACAGTAAGGGGTTAGCAATTAGGTGGTTCCAGCCAGTTTTATGCAAATAAAAAGATCTGTGTTAAATTTAAAATGACAGTGGGGATAACAGACGTCCCAGGTTCGAACTGACTATGTGTTTTAATTGTTTCAGCTCAAGTGTTATTCACCTCATATGATATATAACACTGAAGTATGCACCTGACGTGATGCAGCGAAATATGGCAGACAATAAATCGTGCAACATAATGTTTGTTACTTCTGTTTTTACATTGCCTTCTCATTACGTGGCAAAAGAACATTGTTTGTCTCTTTCATTTAGTCGCATATAATGTTCACGTTTCAGTATCATCTTCCGTGTAATCCTTGTTATTTACTCTGGCAGTCCAAGGTATTCGTAACATTCGTCTCAGAACTTCCAATTCCTCCGAGCTCGTCATAATATGTTCATTGACATTCCAAGAGTCACTGTCATACAGCAGAACATGTTCCATTGTTCACTTTTGGCAGTGAGGAGCATTTTGTGTGATATTCACTGGCACAGGAACGGAGCAATATGGGGACAACCCGTTGCCGTGAAGTTAGAACCACGACTAACTAACTAACTAACTATGTTCCATATAATATTTCAGTTCTGTCTGTCTGACATTCAATGAAAGTAACTTCAATCCATCCATCATGAGCCATGCCGATAAGCGTGGGCGGTCATGTTCTGCCATCTCACTCGATCACCAGAGTCGTGGATCAGCTCCGTGTTCCTGTCTCGATCATGTCACGTGGCCAAGCCATTTTGGTATTTACTTTTCGGCCTTCCCCTTGGTCTCTTACTTACTGCATAGATAATTTTCATCGTCTGAAATGATGCATCTATTGCTTGGCCTATTCTGCTTCTAATATATGTCACTCATCTTTTATTTGATGCTATGATTGACTCTACATATTTGAATTTACTGACTTGGTAAAGCATTTCTCCTCCCATCTCACATGTTGCTTTTATCTTGTCCTATGATATAAACATTGTTTCTGTTTTCTTGATGATATTCACAGACAGTCCTTTTCAGTTCTCTCCATCACTGAAAGGTCCAACAGTTGTTGAAGATGTCTTGTGTGTTCAGCTATCTATGCTATTTAATCTACATTACAATATTGTTTAAATTATAACCTCTCACTCCTATTCCTGATGCCGGCAACTGTTTTGGCAAGCTGCAATTTTCCCCCATGCCAAAAGGATTCCGTCGGGCCACACCAACAATAGTAGTAAGTAGTAAAGCAACTCTTCTCCACGCCTGGAAGCTTCTTGGGTACATGGTGCTAGCCTTATATTTAACAGACTAACACTGTACGGCACCCTATGTGTGATGTCAATCTGTATCACACCTTCCGTCTTTACTTCCCAGATCATTGATTAGACTTTTATAAGTTGAATCGACCACGAAGCCCAGTGTCAGAATTTACCAACATAGGAGTTTTGCGAACTGCAATTTCTTAGCTAATTGAGGTAGCGCTCACATTGGCGTTTTAGTGGGTGCAGGTTCATCTCCGCGACGCTCCCAACCCAAGCAAGCCATCTCGTGACAAATATATCTTTAAGGCTGAATAAAGCCCAAGTTCTTGGATACGCAAACATACACTCTCCAACCCCAACCCCCTCCCCCTCCCACCGCTGTGGTATGCAAGAAAGAAATCTGCAATATTATATACATATCCCGAAAATCAATAAGGAAGAACGCAGGGCATGGCACAGCTTGGGTTACGAGAAATTGCGATTTCAAGAAATTTCGCTCGGGATAATCAGAAGTGACATAGTTGTTGTGGTGTAAGGGACAGTGAAGCCGCCTTTCACATTTCCTCCCGAATACCGAGTCAAAACGTAATTGCATATCCTTTACAAGACGTCGCATTCAACCCTATTATTATTACTTTTCTTTTGCTGTTCGTGATCTCTTGGTAAGTTTACCTTCAGTAGTTTGCTATTGCTTTCTGAACAACCGGCACCATTTCGTAAAAAATCAATGCAAGGTGGTCTGCTGCCAAACCGCCCGCGGCTGTGTTTTAAACGTGGTATGCAGGATTATGAACTGCGTCCGTAAACTCTTCGCCACGGAGCGGCCTTATACAGGGTTTGTTTGTTTGTTCGCATATCCTTTACAGGACATCGCTATCAACATCAGCATCTTTTAGCTGATTGTTAATTTCTTGGCAAGATTACGCTCAGTAGTTTGCCTTTGCTTTCTAAGCGACCGGCACACATACCCCGAAGCTACCAACGCTGCGAGAACCACTACCGATTCTTACGCAGGTTATGCTACTCACGATAATATACGGCATTACGGAGAAAGACCTTAACCTCTAGGCTAGGGAGACGGCATGTATACCGAGTACAGAGTTATAAATCAGTTGCGGGCGAGTTGGAAGCAGGAACTTCGCGTTGATGTCGATGGTAAGAGGTTTCGGCCAATCAGAAAGCTATGGCAAACTACTGAACTAACATTGCCTAGTACATCACAAACAACCAATAAATGATGGGTTGATTGCAACTCTCTGTCTCAATTCAATTTTTAAAAAGTAGACACAATGACCGAATCGTAGCTGTAAATGTAAAAAATTCAGTGTACAATTAATCAATTATTTTGTAAACAATGTACATAATAAAATTGAATAACGTTCTTATAATAACCATATTAATGCGTCCGAAAGCAGTTTCTTGCTAAGAGTCTGTTATATGACAGGGACATCACATTGTGTAGGCCTTGATGCACAGCGCCAATCTTTTCAAGACTTTCGTTGTGATACGAGCCAAGAGATCTATCCAATATTGACCGTTCAAACACCGCAAAAATGCAGACAACCGTATCATCATTTTGATGGGTTGCCTGTAACCACAGGGTCTGAAGGTGTGTCAGACTTCGGCATGCTGTTGTGCAAGGTGTGCTTTCTTTAGACATATTCTAATTAAGGTATAGTTTTTGTATTTTTTAAAAGTCGCTTAAAAGTCGAGAGGATCGACTTCATTTCTTCAGGTGTTATCAAATACAGCTTGATTTATCTCCGCAGCATGGGGCTGCCGAAAGCATCACTCCAGCAATGACCCACAGGAGTCTCCGAGAAAAATGCACTCGTGAACCGAAAGAAGAATCCCGGAATCGAACCCACAACCTCCGGGGCGCGAGACAGATGGTTTGACCACTTCGTCATGGAGACTCCCAAATTGTGTATGAGAATAACTGTAATACACCTCTAAAATGTATTAAATCTATTTGAAAAACTAATGAATTTTCTAAAATGTGTGACATGTAAATGAATAACTGTAGCGACACTGTGTAATGGGTGTGAATAACAGTAATTATTTTATATAATGCTCTAAATGAATGTGAATGATTTTGATTAATCTCTAATATGTGTCAAAAATATGAGAGTAAATGTAATCGATATGTAAACTATATAAATATTTACATATGAACCTAACTATCCGTTTCAAAAAAGATACTACAGGCCTAACTACAGTATAAACTTTCATTTTAATGATAAAGTCGGTAGTTCAGTTTCAAATCTCTCATTCATAATTACATAACAATTTGTAACGAAGCATTTTCCTGCTATGGCTCTGTGATGTGATAGCGATTTCATTTTGTATAGACCCGTGACCTTGATTTGTCAAGCGACGAGCCCAGGCGGCTAACCCTGAGTACACCGTGCTCATGACATTACCATTGTAGTTCGCTATCAACATCGCTAGCCCGCCTAAATACTCTCAATGGGACTTTTATATAGGTAAAGCCACTTTAGAATGAGGCGAGGGAGACCTGCTCCCTTTCACATTTCCTTTCCAGAAAATATATACAATTTTATCTGGTATCCATTTCATTGGAATATGGTATACATTGTATAGGAATATACTATCCATCCATTATGGATTTAATATGGATACGTAAACCATTCATTATCAGTTTAACGACGATATGCCAACCATTCACTTTCCATTTTATAAGGTTATGTCAACCATTCACTTTACATTTTATAAGGATATGTCAACCATCCACTATCAATTTTACATGGATATTTAAATATTGGATAGGTCTTAGGTTCATACCGGAATACGATCAGCGTTGCCAGTAGTGGGTTGTGCTCAATATTTAAATTTCAAATCCCGAAGCAACTAAATAATCAATTACATGGATATGTTAAACATTCCGTACCTATTTATATGGATGTGTCATCCATTAATTATTCATTTTATAAGGATGTGTCATCCATCTATTATCCATTTTATAATTATATGGCATCCATCCATTGTCCATTTCATAAGGATATGCTAACGTCTTTGTTGGTCTGTATCAAATCTGCTGATGATATTCCTCATTTCATCCAGCATCATTTCTATTGTTCTATCTCTGCCTCTCTTCCCACTGATCTTTCCAGGTGTCGCGATATTTTGCAATGCCTCACGTCTCTTCAATTGACCAGCGAAAACTGTTTGTCTCTTTCTTATTATTGTTTATAATGTTCTATTTCATTAGCCTCTTTGATGCAATCGTTGTTGGTTACTCTGCCAGTCTAATTTATTTGCAACATTCGTCTCAGGCTCCACATCTCTGTTGCTTCTAAGTTTGTTTCTTTGTTTGTTTGTTGTTTCCAATTTGATCATTTACATTTCAAGGTTCACTGCCATATAGCAAAACAGGTTCGATATTAACATTTCAGCACTCTCTTTCTTACGTACAATGATGGTGACTTATAGCGTAAGATACTTAACATTTTTGAAATGTAGCTTTTGCTTGAGCTACTCTACTCTTAATCTCTATCATGGATCTTCCATTTGATGTTATAATTACCCCCAGGTATTTAAATTTATGAACTTGGTGAAGCATTTTCCCTACTATTGTTCATTACATTTAGGTATCATATTTTTTTTAAACACGCAGTGCTTGTGTTTTCTTGATATTCAAGAAAAAACCCTGTCTTGCACTCTCTGTTAATACAATGTCCAAATGTTGTAGATCTTCCTGTTATTGCATTTTCCGCCATCAATACTGTGTCACCTGCATAGCGAAGATTGTTTATATTTTAACATCCGACACATATTCTTGTCTTCTCTTTGATAACTTTCATTATTACTTCGCTATAGAAAGAGAAGAGATCCAGCGACAAAAGATATCCCTGCCCTACTCTTTTCTGTATCTGTTTATTATTGCCTTCATTTCATCATGTTTTACTTTATTATATCTCTTTATATAATCTATAAAGCACAAATACATGTCTTTCTGTGTCTTTTGATCTCTCTATTAGTGCCCGTAATAATATAAATTACATCACGTCATAAATGTCCGACGTTTCTGTTACAACAATCTTTGTCAAGAACTCTTAAGAAATGCATTATAAACGTTAACTCACAATATACAAACAATTAAAACTCACCGGACTGTAAAGTAGAGAAAGCTAAAGGATGCAACTTCCACGTATAGATATAATGATAGTAATGATGGTGTAATGATGCAAAAGCTGGAAAAGTATAATCATATATGTGTACTATCAGACAGAGGGAGATGGAGCTAAGCATGGACATTTACGTGGACATAAAGTGATAAGAGAAGGAGGATGGCGACAAGTAAAGTAACAGGAAACAAGATAAACATTCTTCAACTGCGGCATATAAAACATTATTGAATTCTTCTAGATGGAAACATTCCATAGTGGTAATTAAGTGGTTTTCTATTCGCAGTCTTACCAAATGGTCCAAATCAAATGGTGTATGGCAGTAACGCTAACATAACGAACCCCTTGTGATCAATGGAATTTAAATGACTGAAAACGGATTTTCCAGAATGGTATGTTATATCAAACATATTTTTCCATCACCTTCCATGCTAATCAGATCCTTTAAATTCAGAGATATGCCCCGATTGCACACTGGTAATCAATCGTCGTTACAAGAGACCTGTATATCCGCAGGCGCCTTCCTACGTTTGTCCCATATTTTATAGTACAACCAAATGTTACGGGACAGTGTCTGACGCGCAATTACATTACCGGGACAGTCGCCTATATTTACCAGTGGCAACTTTTACTTTATAAACTCTTTTCCTTGCACATCTCTAGGCCTCGTGTATCACAATAATTTGCAGGAGGTGTGATATGATGGACCGACTGCGAGACATCTAACGCACGCCTACGTGTGCCTTGGTGACACGTGCGTGGACATTTGAGTGACACTGCGTGGACATTTAAGTACCACCAGTGACAATGTGTTTTGGTTACAAGTGTGTACATTTGAGCTGTATCAGGGACAATATGTCTGACGAATGACAGCCAAAAATTGATTGATACATTCACTTGGTATCATAGTTGAATAGTTGAATCTGTAGTATGCACATGAGGGGATCTAACGAAATATGTCAGGCAGTAAACTGTGAAATATATTGTTTGTTTGTTTGTTTTTTTGGTTTAAGAATAACCATTTCTTTAATACCTTTTCTGGATATACGAGTAGCATGAAGTCAGCACCTGACTCTAATCCTGGTAGTTATGTGAATCTGGGATTACCGAAACGTTGTGTACTTTCTGGATTTAGACAAGGAAGAGGGACAAGCGATCACATACACCTATTCTCATGTTTTGTGGATTATTCAAAGACATTTGACAGTGTGCCGGTCTGCCTGGCCTAGGGGTTAACGTCTTTCACCGTATTCCCGTATATCCACGTGAGGAAATTAACCTGCGCGAAAATCGGTAGCTGTTCTCGCGGCGTTGGTAACTTACGGGGTACGTGAGCCGGTCGCCCAGAAAGCAATGACAAACTACTGAGCGTAATCTTGCCAAGAAATCAACAATCAGCAGAAAGATGCTGATGTTGACAGCGATGTCCTATAAAGGATATGCGAAAAAAGCAACCCCCCCCCCCCAAAAAAAAAAAAAAAGTTGGCTGTGTACAACATCAGCAATTTTGTGATATTATGAGGAAAATTGGTTTTCCATCACATATAGTACAACTCATAAAAATCGTCTATCTAGATCAACAAGCAGTGGTTAGAATAGATGGCGAGGCATCAGATTGGTTTGACATCAAGCAAGGAGTCCACCAGGAATGTGTGCTGTCTCCCTATTTGTTTAACCTGTACGCCGAAAATATAATGCCTAATGCCAGAGATGATATAGCCAGGAGCAATATGATAACCTAAATATTGGTGGTCACTAAATACCAGCGATTCGATATGCTGATGATACATTATTGCTATCCACATCACAGAATGGTATAGAACAACTAACAACCTCAACCCAAAATAATAGCGAAAATCACAACCTATATCTTAACATATTCACTTCGTATAATAGTTGACTCTGTAGTATTCACATGAGGAGATCTAGCGAAATATGTCAGGCAATAAACTATGAAATCTACTGTTGGTGTCTTCTTGGTTCAAGACAACATTACTGAACGAGATCAAGGCAATACCAGGTGCTGTGACCACAGAAAGAGACACATCTGTCTTTTTAAAGTGCCTGTGGAGGGAAAAGTGGAGGGAAATAGCGCATTAGGAAAATGCTGAGGACAGGGAGAACGGCAGTGTGACTGCTCCAACAGCTTACAAAACTCGGCTGCTTGCTACAACTATTCAGTGTGCATACCTAGCATGTTAAATTACGTCGATTAACACACACACACACACACATACACACACACACACGCACGCACACACACACACACACACACACACACACCACACCCCTCTCTACCTTCCCTTTCCTTGAACAGCAAAATAACCACTTTATTAAAACCTTTTCTGGATATAACATGACGTCAAAACCTGACTCAGATCCTGGTTGTTAAATGAATCAGGGATTATCGAAACGTAGTGCACATTCCGATAACATCAGAAATGAAAAAATCAGGACCAAAGTATTGGTTTAAGCAGCACTAGATTTTATTAGAAAGCAGCAAGTCAAAAGATTTGGCCACGCAAGTAGGTTACCATCCATCAGCATACCACAACAAGCAATGATGTACAGACCAGATGTAAACAGAGGAAGAGGCCGACCACGTAAACATTGGACGGAGGGAATAGCAGAGTCCATGGGAATATCGATACATGAAGCCCATAATCGGGCACCCTCACGATGTTTATACTTCACCTCGACATCGCAAGGTACAAGAGGAACATGATGAGAGATGAGTGTACTTTCTGGATTTAGACAAGGAAGATTACTTTCTTTACTAATGTTTACATTTACATTTCAAGATTCGCTGCCATTCAGTAAAACAGGTACGATATTATTTCAGCACTTTCTTTCTTAAATTCAGCGATAGTGACTTAAAACGTAAGTTACTTTTCATATTCTTAAGTGCAGCTTTTTCTTGAGCCTATTTGATTACAGGACGTTACAGTCAACACCAGCATTTTCAGCTGCTGTTGATGTACTAGGCAAGATTACGCTCAGTAGTTTGCCATTGCTTTCTGAGCGACCGGTTCACATAACCGGTAAGTTGTCGGCACGGATAGAACCTCTACCAATTCTCGCGCACATCACGTCCCTCACGAAAGTATACGGGATTACGGAGAAAGACGCTAACCTCTAGGCCAGGGAGAAACTCTTAATCTATATCATGAATCTTCCATATGATGTTATAATTATCCCCAGGTATTTAAATTTATTAACTTGGTTAAGCATTTTCCCTACTATTGTTAAATTACATTTATATATCATCTTTTCTTTGATACAACCAGTGTTTCTGTTTTCTTGAAATTCACTAAAAATCCTTCTCTTGCACACTCTGTTAATATAATGTCCTTAAGTTGTATATATATATATATATATATACTGTAAACAATCTTCGCTATACAGATGATATATATATATATATTTTGTTTTGCATCTTCCACCATCAATATTGTGTCATCTGTATAGCGAAGATTGTTTACAGTATACCCTCCGACACGTATTCTTGGCTTCTCTTTGATCGCTTTCATTATTACTTCGCTATAGAAAGAGAAGAGATCCGGCGACAAAAGAAATCCCTGACCTACTCTTTTCTAAATCTATTTATTATTGCCTTCATTTCATCATGTTTTACTTTATTATATCCTTTTGTAATCTATAAATCTCAAATATATGTCTTTCTGTGTCTGTTGATCTCTCTATAAATGCCCGTAATAATATAAGTTAAAATACGTCATAAATGTCTGACGTTTCGGTTGCAGCAACATTTGTCAAGAATTTGTCAAGAAAGTTATTATAAATGTTAACTCACAATATACGAACAATTAAAACTCACCGGACTGTAAAGTAGAAGATGCTAAAGGACACAACTTCCACATGCCTAAGAGGGAAATGTATAATCATATATGTGTACTATCAGACGGAGGGAGATAGAGCTAAGTATGGACATTTGCATGGACATAAAGTGACAAGAGAAGGAGGATGGCGTCAAGTAAAGTAACAGGAAACAAGATAAACATTCTTCAACAGCGGCATATAAAACATTATTGAATTCTGCTAGATGGAAACATTCCATAGTGGTAACTAAATGGCTTTCTATTCTCAATCTGACCAAACTGTCCAAATCAATTGCTTTATGTCAGTGACACGAATATATCGAACCTCTTGACAAGCTTGAAAACCGGTTTGCCGGAATGGCCTGTTATATCAAACATATGTTTCCATCACCTGCCCATGCTAATCAGATCATTTAAGTTGAGATGTGCCCAGATTGCACAGAAGTAACCCATTGTCGAGACAAACATTTCAAAGGCATGCATGTCCTCAGTCGCCTTCCTGCGGTAGTCGCATTGTTTTAGTACAGCCGAGATTCACCAGACAGTCTCTGACGAGCAATTACGTTATCCAGACAGTCGGCCATATTTACCAATGGCAACGTTTACTTTACAAACTCTTCATTCTGTACATCTCAAGTCCTCGTGTACACAAGTATCTGCAGGAGTTTGATATGAAGTATACTGGACCGCGTGAGAGACCTTTAGCGCACGCCTACATGTTCCTTCGTGACACGTAAACACAAGAAATAAATGGGGATAACCGTTGAGGCCACTAATACGATTACATAAATAGACACACATTGTATCACTTGGCTCTCACAGAAGAAGAAGAAGGAAATAGAGATTAGAAGACGCACTAGTCAACATAAAATGTACAAGCTATAATAGTTACAGACCGGGATCGAACCTGTCGCCTCCAAATGACGACGGCGCCTCGCTGCAGGAACAAGTGTACTTCGACGCACGACCAAGACACACCAAGTGTCTAGTTGGTCGTGCGTCAAAGTAGACTTGTTCCTGCAGCGAGGCGCCGTCGTCATTTGGAGGCGACAGGTTCGATCCCGGTCGGTAACTATTATAGTTTTCAAATTTTATGTTGTCTAGTGCGTCTTCTAATCTCTATTTCCTTCTTCTTCTTGTGTGAGCGCCTTCGTGACACGTGTGTGGACTTTTCATTTAAGTGACACGTGTGTGGACATTTAAGTGACACGTGTGTGGACATTTGAGTGACATGTGCGTGGACATTCGAATGACACGTGTGTGGACATTTGTGTGACGTGTGCGTGAGCATTTGAGTAACACGTGAGTTGACATTCGAGTGACACCTGTGTGGACATTTTAATGACACCTGTGTTGATATTTGAGTGACACGTGCGTAGACATTTGAGTACCGACAGTGACAATGTGTCTTGATGACACGTTCCTACGTTTGAGCAGTATCAGTGACAATATGTTTCACGAATTTCAGCGAAAAACTGATTTATCTATTCACTTCATATCATAGTTAACTGTGTAATTTGCGCATGAGAAGATCTGGCGAAATATGGCAGGTAGTAAACTATGCAATCTGTTGTTTGTGTCTTCTAGGTTCAAGACAATATTACTGAGCGAAATCAAGCCCATATAAGGTACCTTGACCACAGAAATAGACACATATGTTGATTAAAATGTTTGTTGAGGGAACAGTAGAAGCCTAAATCATGTGCACAGGTAGAATACCTGTTTGAATGCAGCAAAAAGTTGAATAACTTGACTCGTTGCTACCAACATTCAATGCACAAAATAACACTTTAGATTACGTTGATTACCTCCGTTGCAAAGGAAAATGGCGAATTCAAGGAAAATCTGTTCTGGTTGCAGTTTGAGTTCAGCACCTGACTCAGAGATCCTGGTTACAATGGATCGGGGATTACCGAACTTGTCGGAGCAGCAGTGTCAGGGGACAACCAGGCAGCAGTCAACCAGGGGACACAAGGTTCTCTCCCCCCCCCCCCCCCCCCCCCCCCCAATCCCCTTTTCCACTCCGATCCATTTTGGATATGTGTTGACTCAGCCTCTGAGAATAAAAACTAATTAACTTTCGGAATTGTTAAGAACGGGCATGGAAGAAAGGAATTGACTACTTAACCACGGTATACAGTTAGCCTAAGTATGTGAAAACTTAACATTTCACACTGTCTTCGACAGTATCTGACTTGGGACTACGGGAAGTGTAGCTATATATAGCAGGGTGGAGGGTAGGAATAGGACAAGTAGCAGCAGCAGCAGAAGGAAGTTAGTTAGTCAGTCAGTCAGTCAGTCAGTCAGTTAGTTATTTAGTTAGTTAGTTAGCTAGCCAGCTAGTTAGTTAGTTAGTTAGCTAGCCAGCTAGTTAGTTAGTTAGTTAGTTAGTTAATTAGTTAGTTAGTTAGTTAGTTAGTTAGTTAGTTAGTTAGTTGGTTAGTTAGTTAGTTAGCTAGTTAGTTAGTTAGTTAGTTAGTTAGTTAGTTAGTTAGTTAGTTAGTTAGTTAGTTAGTTAGCCAGAATAACTAACACTAACTGCCTTTTCATAACCTATGTACACAACATTTGTAAAGAAACCAGCCAAACAGAGACCGCAAGAACACCGCATGATGAGAACAAAGAGGAAGAACCATCTACACATTACATCATTTGATAACTCCTGTTTGCGGACGACCAAGCACTAATAGCAAAATCAGAAGCTGAATTACAAGACCACATGAATAGTCTAAATGAAACGTGGAGGGAACATAACATGAAAATTAGCACAGGTAAAACAGAGTTAGTGACTGTAACTAAAGAAGATAAAACACATCAACAGTTCACCTAAACGAACACCCCGTGAAGTACCTAGGAAGTATAATATCATCACATAGCAAATCAGAAGACAAGATCGAAATTAGATGCAATAAGGAAACCAAATCATTGGACAAATCGCATTAATACTCAAGAACAAACATGTATCAATAGTAACTAAGAAAGCACTTTACAACACAATGTTCCTACCAACTCAATGCTACCAATGCCAAACTTGGACAGTGACAGAAAACGACAAAAGAAAGATCACAACAAGAGAAATGAGATTCCTTAGAAGAATACTCAATGTATCAAGAAGAGGGGATGTGAGACACTGATTGTAATGTCTCCGGATCTTTTGTCCCTGTATAGTGAAAATAGTTTCAGAAATATAGAAGATACGGAAGGAATCATCATTAGGGGAAGATACATCAATAACATTAGATATGCAGATGATACAGTCTTGATTGCATACAATAAATAGGACCTGCAACATTTAGTAGATGCGGTTGTTGCACACAATGAACAATTAGGGTTAGAATTGAATTGTAAGAAGACTGGGAAGAAGGAAATACCACAATGTAATATACAAGTAAATGGGCTTATTCTTAAACAAGTGAATCGGTTCAGGTATCATGGAACAGCCATAACATCTGATGGGAGATGCCTTAAAGAAATTAGAACAAGAATTGCCACTGCGAAGGTAACCTTTTGCAAGATGAAAAACAAAGTGATCAGTAAAAATATATCAACTGAAACGAGAAAAAGAGTGTTGAAGTGCTACATAGAACCTGTACTTTTGTATGGATGTGAAGCGTGGACAATGAGCAGGCAAGCTGAAAAAAACCTCTAATGGCTTCGGGGCAAAACGCAAAGAATACCAAGGACAGACAGAAAAACCAATGAACAAGTCCTTCAAGAAATAAATGAAGAACGTAAACTGATTAGACCTAGTACAAGACCTAGTGGAACAAGTAAACAGGCACAGTGCAGAATGTGGCTTAGATATTAACATCCAAAAAACAAACATTATGATAATTAGCAGTGAAAAGGAAAGGTCATCAATGAACATCACAGTAAACGGGCAGGTACTAGAACAAGTAACAAGTTTCTCTTATCCTGGACATATAATAACAGATGATGGCAGAAGTGAAATGGAAATCAAAAAGAGAATAGGAATGACCAAAAATGCTTCCAACGGCATGACATCAGTATTAGCGTCTAAAGAGATTAATAGGGCTTTAAAATGAAAATTATCAAATGCTACGTATATTCAACGCTAATGTATGTCACGGAAGCCTGGACATTGAACAAGCAACTAGAAAGTCCATAGAAGCCCTGGAGATGTGGATATACAGACGAATATGTCGTATTTCATGGAAACAAAAACAATAAAATGCAGAAATTCTAGAAAAACTGGGAATGAAGAGAGAGTTGATGAAAGAAATAAAGAGGAGACAAGTGAAATATTTCGGCCACATTAAACGACGTGATACTCTTATGAAAACCATACTGGAAGGCAAGGCTGAGGACAAGCAAGCAAGAGGTGGTAGACAAGGATACAAGTGGGAAGATAACGTGAAGAGATGGACACATCTCAGCCTAAAAGAATTTACAGTCAAGGCGAGAGACAAACAGTGTTGGAGATCCATTGCCGCCAACCTTCATTGTGGAGACGGCACCTGATATATATAGCCACATACAAATAGATAATATGACCATTAAAAGAACGGAAACATACAAATACCTGGGTACAATCTTCAACTGCCCCAACATCATAAGGGAAGAAATACAAACTAGAATCAACTCTGGAAATAAGATATACTATGCACTACAACATCTACTAAAATCAAAGGTTCTATCTCGTAACACCGAAATCACAATATACAAAACACTGATCAGACCAGTTGTGCTGTATGGCTCTGAAACCTGGAGTACATCGAAAGGAGACGAAGCCTTGCTACAAACCTTTGAGAACACAGTTTTAAGACGCATCTTTGGACCCATTAGGGATACACAAAGTGGAGAGTGGAAAAGAAGAAGTAACAAAGACACTTATGATCTGTTTAAGTCCCCGCTAATCACTGGTATCACGAAGGCTAATAGACTACAATGGCTGGGGCATATAGAAAGAATGGAAGATAATAGGGAAACAAATTTCGCTTACACTCAGGAAATAAATGACCGTAGACCCCGAGGTAGACCAAGAAAACGGTGGAGAGATAATACATGTACAGACCTACAAGCACTTGGAATCAACGACTGGTAAGAGAAGGTCAACCAGAGAGACGAATGGAGACGGATTGTATCTGCAGCAAAGAACCTCAATGGCTCGGAACGCTGAAGAAGAAGAATATATATATATATATTCAGTTTCAACAGCAACTTGAAGACGCTTTCACTGATACACCATAAAATTGTACAGTAAGTGAAAAGTGGGGTCAAATTAAGGAAACTCTTTATAAAACTGCTGTAGGGGTTTACGGCACTGTGGATCATAAGAGGCAGGACCGGTTTGCGGCAAACAGCGAGACTCTGCAGCCCTTGATTGATAAGAAGAAGAAAGCTCTCTTAAGAAACAAGGAAAGACCAACGCGTAACACTCTGAGTGAACTAAGGCAAGCTAGGAAGGATGTGCAAAAGGCTGCCAGGCAGTGTGCAAATGATTATTGGATCAAGTTATGTGAGTCCATTCAAATCGCAAGTGATAAGGGAGACATAAGAAGCATGTATGAAGGAATAAAGAAAGCCTGTGGTACAGTGATCAAAAGAAGTGCACCATTGAAAACTTTGACTGGAGAAATCATCACTGACAAGAAACAGCAGATGGACAGATGGGTAGAGCACTATTTGGAGCTTTACTCAAGTGAGACCAAACTAGCGGATGATGCCCTCAACGCCATAGAGGCTCTACCAACTCTTGACCACCTGGACGCACATCCCACCATAACAGAAGTTTAGTGTGCTATAAATGAACTTGCATCTGGCAAGGCTCCAGGTAAGGATGGGATTCCAATAGAGGTTATAAGGAGTGGGCAAGACACACTCACTCTACAGATCCACCAGCTAATAGAGCTATGCTGGCGAGAAGGACAAGTCCCACAGGATTTCAAAGATTCAAGCATCATAACACTGTACAAGAACAAGGGCGATCGGAGCGACTGCAACAACTATAGGGGTATCTCACTTCTGTGTATTGTTGGAAAAGTATTTGCCAGAATTTTTCTGCGCAGACTTCAAGTCCTAGGAGATCAAGTCTACCCCGAATCACAGTGTGGCTTTCGACAGAACCGGTCAACCATTGATATGATATTCTCATTGCGACAAATGCAAGAAAAATGCCGTGAACAGAATCAACCACTGTTTATAGCCTTCATCGACCTCACAAAGGCATTTAATTTGGTCAGTAGTGAGGGTCTATTCAAAGCACTAAAGAAGATTGGCTGCCCACCAACTCTTCTGTCCATTGTGGAATCGTTCCACACAGGCATGAAGGGTATAATCAAGTTTGATGGTGCAACTTCTGAAGAATTTGAAATCAAGAGTGGAGGTAAGCAAGGTTGTTTACTAGCTCCCACCCTCTTTGGAATATACTTTTCACTTCTACTTAAATATGCCTTTCGTGATCAGGATGGTGGTATATACATTCACTCACGCTCAGATGGCGGCCTTTACAATGCTCAAAGATTGAAGGCCAAGACCAAAATTGGGAGGGTGCTGATCAGAGGGTTGCTTTTTGCGGATGATGCTGCAGTTGCGACCCACTCTGAGGAAGAGTTGCAATGTCGGCTGTCTGCATTCTCCAATGCTTGTTCTGAATTTGGTTTGACAATTAGCAAAAAGAAGACACAGATTATGTCACAAGGTGCACATGGGGTACCATCAATCTTTATTGACGACGCCGAACTAGAGATGGTAGACCATTTTACATATCTGGGATCAATGGTAGATAGCAAGTTGTCCCTAGGTTAATAAAGGGTGTCTGGGAGAACAGGAAGCTTACTGCCAAAACAAAAGTCCCTGTCTATCAAGCCTGTGTCCTTAGTACTCTTCTTTATGGCAGTGAAACCTGGACAACTTACTCACACCAAGAGAAACATTTAAACAGCTTTCATATGCGGTGTCTGCGAAGGGTTCTTGGTATTAAGTGGCAAGACAAAATCACAAATACTGAAGTATTGGAAAGATCAGGTTGTGTGACAGTTTATTCCAAGCTTAGTCTTCGTAGACTTAGATGGATAGGACATCTTAGGAAGATGGATGATGGTAGAATACCAAAGGACATCTTTTTTGGTGAATTACAGATGGGTAAGAGATCTCAGGGTCGGCCTCTACTGCGATACAGAGATGTGTAGGCGAGATGTGATTGATGCGGACATTGATGGTGCACGTTGGGAGCAAGTCGCCGCTGAACGTGTTGCGTGGAGTGCAGGCGTGAGAGGTGGAATGAAGACAAAGGAGAAAGTTATTGCAGATAGGTCGCACACCGAGCGTCTGAGACGTAGGATGGTGCGTGATGGTGGAAATGACCACGTGTTCACATGCACCCACTGTGGGCGGACATTTACAGCGCAAGTTGGCCTTGTCGGACACATGCGCTACTGTCATGGGTAAAAGTTATGTTGCCTTTTTTCATTGGCATATAAACAAGGCACCAGGGCCAGGTTCTCTACTGGCCAAGACCTGCTAGCTAGTCGTGCGTTCTAGTCAACAGGTCCCTTCGGGGTTCTGGCTAACGCAGTAGGATAGCAGATTCTTCCGAAGTCAGAGAGTGTCAGCCTGTACGGCAAGGAAACCACCATCGACAAT
>JACEFZ010006741.1:0-82637 GCA_014155875.1 Cepaea nemoralis | reverse complement strand
GGGGGAAAAAAACCGGGTTTTTAAAAGGGGTTTTTTTTGCTTTTTGGCCCGGGTTAATTTTTTGTCAGTGCAAGACAGTATCAACTGGTATTAGCTTTGTTGCCTTGGCATGGGGCAGATAGGCTGATAGGGCGGGTAGCGGGGAAGCCTTGATGATTTTTCAGTTCTCATTCCTTTCACCCTTTAAAGGGTATGTATATTGTAGTTTTCCCTGTATACCAGCTTATGACTTCATGCATCGATGTACTTGGTGTAAGCATCCATGTAAGTGTATTAATGGAAATCTGATCAAACATGTAGAGACTTTACATCAAAGCATTACAGCACCTGAACTCCAGTAGTTTATGTCACTTTGTGTGACGATTCAGTCTACCATCACTGTTTCTTTCATAAAGCAGCTGTTATCTTTTCATTTAAACGACTGCAATATTCCCTCACTATGATTATATTAAGGTTATCAGTAGGACAAGGTATTGTGTGCTCACAATATATATATATATATATATATATATATATATATATATTATATATATATATATATATATATATATATATATATAGCACTGGTACTCCGGTAGTGTATGTCTCTCAGCGTGATTATTCAGTCTACCATCCCCTTTTCTTTCATAACACCACTTTTATCTGTTTATTTAAACGAATGCATTATTTTCTCCCTGGTTATTAGACTAAGGTTATCAGTAGGACAATTTGTTGTTGTGTGCTCGCGAAACTTCATTTAGAAAATTATTATCTCATTTAATGTATATGTACACTCTTATCTGGTTAGAATTTCTTCCGGTGTACGACCCGGTGACAAAACACATCCCTGTTCATAAAGCCCTCTCTATTTCCCATTGTAATTGATGTGAACGTATCTACAGGCAACAAATAAAGAGATGTAGATGTTTTATGTTAATTAAATCTGATCATTTGTCGTTAAGATCATACAAAAAGCAGACCTAGATATTTAGCTAAACATACAAACACTCACAGACACATACAACAGAGAGAGAGAGAGAGAGAGAGAGAGAGAGAGAGAGAGAGAGAGAGAGAGAGAGAGAGAGAGAGAGAGAGATCAATGGGTAATCAAGATGAATGTACACTAAACAAACATGACTAAGACGAAAAAAAGCAAAACACTTGGTCTTGAATGATAGCTGTGGATTCTCCTCACCTCTACTCTGAACGCCAACTGTGGATTAGGAAATTTGATCCCACCTATGGTAAACACTTTTTCCCATCCCAGCAGTAAAACAACCTGTTTCTCTGTACGCCAATTCCAATTGCATTTACCAATTCACATGTAGGTGCCAGTCTACCTACATCACCAGAACAGAGCGGCAGTTGAACACCAGAATTGCTGAACACATACCAAACTGGATCGACAACATACTACACACAAGCGATGGGAGCCCAGGGAGGCCGACACACCGGAAACTTCCTGCTTCATCAATTGCTAAGCTTATGTTGGAAAGCGGCCATGTGATTGATAGAGACAGTGCCTTTCGTGTGTTGTTTAACACACAAAATAGTCGCTTGCTAAAATTTGCAGAAGTCATAATGATTAATCTACATAGGCCAGTTTTGAGCAAACAGAAAGACATGTTAGTCAGTTTAAAATTACCATTATAGATAATTGACATTACTGTGCGAACATTTGTATATTTCAGTTTTAAGGATTTATCTAGTTATTTTGTTTTATGTTGTGTTAATTCAGCAGTATGTACCTGACGAGATGCAGCGAAATATGCCAGGCAATAAATCGTGCAATCTATTGTTTGTGTCTTCGTTATTCACATTCTTCAGCAGTTGGAAATCGAAAAGAGCGCGACGAATATGCCACTATCTAGAGTACACAGTTAAGATCGAATGTACATTCTATACAGAATTAGAATTACCGCCCACAAAAGACGTGTTTAGCTTGTGTGATTCTGGTATTTACAGATTTGGATCATAGACGGTGATAAGTAGTTCATGCACTGTGTTGATGTTTGCTTTGTTTGATCTATGGGAAGAGAGTGTGGCACTTACACAGCTATCCGTGGGGATAGTTCTTTATACAAACCAAAGGAAACTAAGTGGATGATTATGAATAGTCAGCGGATATGGGCAGTTCAATAGCTGCTACATTATAATGAAAGACGCAACCATCGTGTGTAAGATAAACATATGTTGGTGTGTCCAGAAATCAATGACAGTTAACATGTGTCACAATGAGCATTAATGGACGCACACAGCACCTAAGTGTGGATTATACGTGCTATGTTGACAGCGTGCTCCCACGGAAGTCACTAGGGTGCGGCGGTAGCACATCGTCTTCCGAACCCTGTAGTCATGTGTTGAATAATCATTTAGGCGGTCGTTTTAGTGGGTAATAGGTTCGGAGATCAACAAAGACTAAAACTAGGCATTAGTAAATATCCTGGGAAATATTGATCACATCACCCATCGAGTGCCGATTGATCCATACCAATATGAGGTTAGAAACATTCATATAATAGGCCTGAAGGCGCGTAAATGGGTCATTTAACTTTTCTTCTTTCACAGTGACTGCGGTTACTGTAAGACATTGCTCCACATTTGAATAGTACCAGAAACTATATGTGGTTTGTAGTTGAGTCAAAGAATGATTTATCCATTCACTGCATATGATGTATAGTTCTGCAATAAGCACCTGACGAGATGCAACGAAATATGCCCGACAATAAATAGTTTATGCTTCTGTTCTGTTTTTTTTTTAAATATATAAATTTGAATAACGAAGACAGAAACAATAGATTGCATAATTTATTTCCTGTAGGCAATAAATCGTACAACCTATTGTTTCTGTCTTCGTTTTTCAAATTCACTTCTGAAACATTGTTTTGAAATATATAAATATATTTTATATTTGAGTTTCAATAGCTGCTTATGACGAAAAACCTTTGATCAGTTTGCCTGCATTTCTGGAATGTTTTGATTGATTGATTGATTGATTTAGGAACCGACATCACAGCATTCGGGACATTCCCATAAGCGCTCCGTCTCCATCCTCAGCAGCCAGCGAAGAGTTCCAACACTAATAGTTCCAGTAGCAATCTGATTCTGGAATGTTGGTTCCAATAACAGCAACACATATTTATCTTTCAAGCGGTATTCTCTATGGCTGGAAAGACGTGCCTGTTGACAGTTAATAGAATAAAACACGAATATTGTTGTGTTTATAGAAAGGTAAAGGGACTTTGTTTCTGAGCCAATGTGGTATTTAGAGTATAGGTGATAGTTTGATACTTTCTAGACCACATGACACTTGTTGGGTGAAGCGATCAGTGTCACACTAAACAGTATAAAAACAAGCATAATAGAGCAGCCTTGCAAACCTCGCCTTCATCAGCAAACAAACGCGAATGTATAGGTTTTTGCAATTCTCGTGTTGTCTGTGCTGAAAGTTTGTCGCCGCGACGTCCTCTGTTTCCTGTAATTGTGTTTTGCAAAATTGCTCTATACCACTTGTTTTGCGTTGTCTACATTTATACAGCTTATACCATAATATAAGAGGCGTTCATTTGAAATCCGTTTGTGCCGCACCGCGCGTAATTGCGTACGTTGAACATGATCATGTCATTGTCATGTGATAAGTATTGACCAATGAATAAAAGATCACGTACTTATCGTCCCATGATGCAGAGGTTCTTCTATTTCTGACCGTTGAGAAAATGGCCGGGTTGATCCAAAACCCCTCCAAAGAAACTCAAAGGGCGGTGATTCAGTTTCTTTCATTTGAAGGATGTCGACCAGTGGACATTCATCGAAGAATGCAGGCAGCGTTCGGTAACAAATGTGTGTCGAAGACAACAGTGACAGACTGGGCACACATATTTCGGAAAGGACGTCAGTTCACGACAGTTCACGCATTCTACGGCCGGGTCAAGCGCATATTTATGCAACAGAATAAACCATCGCCAAAATTGATGCAACAGTACTGATGAACCGTTTTCGAAGCATACGTTCGTTAGTGAAAGAATTTAATGTGTCAATTGGGACAATTCAAAAGGTCGTACGCAATAAATTGCAATATTCGAAGGTGTGTTCACAGTGGGTACCACGGATGTTGACCGACCACCAAAAAGAGGAACGCATGGGATGGTGTTTGAGCCACTTGCTGCGTTACAGAGTGGAGGGTGATGAATTTCTCTTCCGCATAGTGGCAGGCGGTGAATCATAGTGTCACCACTTTGAGCCGAGTAACAAAAGAGAGAGCATGCAATGGAAGCTTGCTTCATCACCAAAAACCAAAATAGTTCAAGTTATAGGTTTCCACTGTTAAGGTTATGCTGAGCGCATTTTTTGACCATGAAGGGCTATTGTTGACCAACTTTAAAGAACCTGGTGTCAATATCAACTCTACCCACTACTTGCAAACACTAGACAAGCTGCAAAAAGCTACCAAGAATAAACGTCCGACATGCTTTCTCGCAGTGTAATTTTGTTGCACGATAATGCTCATCCGCATGTCGCAAAGAGTGTGCAGGTAGCATTAGCAAGGAAGAAATGGGATATTCTGCAACATTCAGCCTATAGTCCTGATTTGTCACCATGTGATTCTCATTTGTTCGAACCTCTAAAAAACGGGCTCAAGGGGCAACGATTTCACACAGATGCAGACGTAATGAACGTAGTAAACACTTGGTTCAAGGAGCAACCACAATCCTATTTTTGCGGACGGCATTCGCCGCTTACCTAAGCAATGAGGTGCTTGACTGAATGTCTACGGCGACTTCTTCTGGCCAACCCATGGTGCATAATTCATTCAAAAATGAATGCTTTGTTTAAGTCTACCACACCTGTTAATGTTTCTTTCATGCTTTTGTAATAAAGCCATTGGAACGGGTTTCAAATGAACGTCCCTAATATATCCGATTTTATTCATATACGTATCATGTCGAGTGTTTTATCTCTAATACAATCTTATGGTTTTCTTTTAATAAGAAGGATTCAAACTCGAAGTATGTGGTTACTTAAAAACCATTCCACCTGGAGAGATTTCAAACCAAGGATCGCCATCACGGCAGACTAGCGCACTAGCCACCACGTATAAACGACTCCACTTCAACAGTTCTAAGCCATCAAATCAATCCATAGCTGTAAATTATTGATTGTCAACCAGACTTACGTTGTCAGTGTTTTCGCAAGGCATTAATCTTCACTTAATCGCTCACGTTCGGATTATTCTATTTTATATTCGCATCTTTTACATACATTTTTCGGCAATTCATTTCTCCATTATCTAGTTACAATCAGCATCTCTCTCCTTCTGATACACTGCATGTGACATCTGTAGCTGTTATTTACAAACATACAACTTGTGTTGTAATATCATTATGACAATAATTACTTTTCAAGAGCAGGCGATAAATTATTGATGTTTTTTCAAGTACTCTTAACAGAACGTAGAAATAAAGTGGATAAAAACTAGTCAAAGTACTGCTGTTATTAACTGTTTAAGCGTTAACAGATGAAAACGTGTTTGTTAATGTAATCATTGTTCTGCACTGATGGGTTTTGAAGAACTTTTATTTTATTACTTGCGCTGGATTATAAATATTCATAAAATATATCTCCCTGTTTAATGTATCTTTGATAAATTGTTTATTTTCTGTATTTTTCCAATAATTCTGGCTTATCGTGTATGAATTGCTTGCTATAACATAGGCACTGCAACATATGGAGTCTTGTTTGTTGTCGGTGGAAAATAAAAGTGTGCAATATGCAATATATTGGCCAGAAATTGCAAATCGCCTATAAAAGGATAGTATGGAATAATCTGCTATTTTAAGAGTCAATATAATCATTCATACGATGCATCATTCTCAACAGGAACAATGTTATTGAATATGCATGTTATGTTAGTATAAACATTATTAATGTTATGAAAGTATATAAACATTTGCGATGCGACATTACATTGTGTGTTTCATGGTAATATTAGGTAATGTTTCGTGCAGTATGTATTTCACTTCTTTAATGTAGTATGCGCCGGTCCTTGGCTATGGCGTTACGGACACAGTTAGTAATACCGCTTACCCGCGTTCGAAACACATCTGCGCGCGATTTGGCAGCAGACAGCGTTGCGCTTGGTTTTAACAAATTGGTATGGGGGGCCGGTCATTCAGAAAGCAGTGGCAAACTACTGAACGTAAACTTGCCAAGACATCACCAACAGCAGTAAAATATTGGTATTGACAGCGATGTCCTGTAAAAAGGATATGCAGAAAGAAAAAAAATGTAGTATGCTGTTCTTCTCCTTTTATTTACACCATTAGAGTTCGAGATGCATGACTTTATATTTGACAGCAAACAAATTGAGACTGTTGACATAATAATAGAGCCTTTACTCGTGTAGAGTTGATATAGATAACAAGTCCTGTTTCTGTTTCATGCAATGTACAGTTATACTATTTATTATATTGCTAAGTATTATAACACTCAGCGGGTGAGAAAGCACTTCTCTATTTCCATCAAAGCCTTATGCAACAGTTTGTTATATATATATGGTAAAAGTCAACGGCAGAAAAGACATCATATGTGTCGTGAACTGAGACACAAAACTGTAAGAATAAATACGCAGGAAAAGAAGTACACAAAAGCCCCCGAACTATACAACTATTAGCCTTATCAGTCCCCCATGTAACATAATGTTAAGGGTAACTGACAACATATATCCTAAGAAATCCTTTCCTATGAAAGGAAGTATCCCAGAACACATTTTCACTTTGATGTAATGACTGAAAACAGCTGCAAGATTAATACGACTAAAACTATAACTTCATATTTTTCACTAGGGCTTAGAACGAGCTTGGCATGAAGGCTTAAGGCAAATAATGAAAACTGTTGTGATACCAACATACAAGTAATCATTAAACAATTTGGAAGATTAGCAGTGTCATCGGGTCTACCAAGGAATTGCTGAAATTACAGGAAGTGATGGAATTATAATCATTCTTACAAATATAATTTAGAATAAGGCAACATCTGGTCGTGGCAGAAACGTTGGTAGTTATCAAAATCATCATAAATATCATGTGCCATGCCGGTAAGCGTGGGCGGTCATGTTTTGCAATCTCATTCGATCATCAGAGTCGTGGATCAGCTCAGTATTGTTGTCTCGACCATACAACATGGCCAAGTCATCCAGGTATTTACTTCTCTGCCCTCCCCTTGCTCTCTTCCTCCGATCTTGCCAGTTGTTACCAAGTTCTCCAGTTTAAATCTTCTCATAATGTTACCAACACATTATGACTGTCTACGTCAAATTTTTTCTAATCAGTTCACGGTTTAGTTTGTTTCTTGTAGGACTTGGTCAATGGTTTTTCTGTCTGCTCGTGGTATTCTTTGCATTTTCCTCAGAAACCACATTGTCTGCTCATTGTCCTTACTTAACATCCATACTGAGGCACGAAGCAGAAACGACAAGAGTGTAGTATAGTAAGGTAAGCTACCCACTGGTTTTGTAGCTGAGGGCTCGCATGGGTGGCCCATGGGTCCCTGTAGATGCCTTGTGACTTTGGTCTGAAGAGCGAACGCATGTTACGGCTACTAATACCTATGCTACAATACTACAATTGGATCGGGGTGGTGTGATAGCCGGGTCGGTTATTATTAATGTGTCGGCAAGTAGAGATTAGAAAACGGAGTAGACAAGATAAAATTTGAAAGATATAGTTACGGATCGGGATTCGCACAACTCAGAGCAGACGGTACCGTGAAGTATCTGCTCTAAACATTCCCCGGCGCCAGACCGCCAGATGCGTACGCTATCAACAAGTCAAAATGTTGTGGAATGATACTGCTTAATGACTGGGGAAGGTAGTAACGTGGATTATAGTAGCATTAGTAGTCGTAGTAGCAATAGAAGAAGTAGCCTTAGTGGTAGTATTAATAATAATAATAGTAGTAGTAGTAGTAGTAGTAGTAGTAGTAGTAGTAGTAGTAGTAGTAGTAGTAGTAGTTGTTGTTGTTGTTGTTGTTGTTGGTGTTGTAGCGACAGCAGTAGTAGTAGTAATAGCAGAAGAAGAAGAGGTAGTAGCGGTGGTGGTAATAGTTGTAATAGTAGTAGTAGAAGTAGTTGGAGCGACAGCAATAGAAGTAATAGTCGTAATAGTAGCATTACTAGATGTAGATTTCTACTACTACAGTATACCACAACAAGCAATGATGTACAGACCAGAGGGAAACAGAGAAAGAGGTCGACTACGTAAACGATGGATGCAGGGAATAACAGAGTCCAGGGGAATATCGATACATGAAGCCCATAAGCGGGCACTCTCCCGCTGTTTATACTTCACCTCGACACCGTAAGGTACAAGAGGAACATGATGAGATGAGATGAGATGAGTAGTAGTAAAAAACAGGTAGTAGCGGTGGTGATGATAGTAGTAGTAGTAGTAGTAGAAATAGTAGCAGTTGTAGCGACAGCAGTAGTAGTAATAGTAGTAATAGTAGTAGTACTAGTAGTAGAAGAAGAGGTAGTAGCGGTGGTACTGATAGTTGTAGTAGAAGTAGTAATAGTTGTAGCAACAGTAGTAGTAGTATTCGTAGCTGTAGCATTGGTAAAGATACAAGGCTCTTTAACGGAATGTGTAAAAGTCACACACACACACACACAAACACACACACACACACACACACACACACACACACACACATGATGCTTCCCACCCGTGACCTCCGAAGCGAAGCAAGCCACTCTGCACGAAGCATGCTTGTCCTCACCTTCCTCAGCATGCTTTCTGAGTTAGTTACAACCACGAAGTGTGTGTGTGTGTGTGTGTGTGTGTCGTATTCTCGATCCAGCGGAAAGCTGCAGTGACCGTCTCCATCTCCATTCTTAAGCTGGATGTTGTGGTATCATATGCCAGGCTCTCTTGCACCAAACGTCGGCCATTAGCTTTGGCTATGAACCCCCAGGCACTTCTACCTCTCGACACTGACTCAGGTTTGAGTTAGGAGCAGAACGGAGCACTTATGGGTTGCACCCGTGTGCCGTGATGTTGATCCATTGACTAAACTAAACTAGACTAAACACACACACACACACACACACACACACACACACATATATATATATATATATATATATATATATATATATATATATATATATATATATATAATATATATATAATATATATATATATATATATATATATATATATAGATCAGGACTAACGTGGGGGGGGGGGGTTATAGCTGCGCTAGATTGTATTAGAAGGCAGCAAGTCAAATGGTTTGGTCATGCAAGTAGGTTACCGAATAACAGTATACCAAACAAGGAATGATGCACAGACCAGAGGGAAGCAGATGGAAAGGCCGACCACGTAAACGATGAAAGCAGGGAATAACAAAGTCCATGAGAATATCGATACACAAAGCCAATTAGTGGGCACTCTCCCGCTGTCTATAATTCACATCGACACCGCAATGTACAAGAGAAACATAATGAGATGCGAGGAGATTATATATATATATATATATATATATATATATATATATATATATATATATATATATATATATATATATATATATATATATATATATATATATATAATCTCCTCGCATCTCATTATGTTTCTCTTGTATATACATACATACATTGGCACCTTTCCGTCTTGACAGACGATAGTTTGGTACATTGTGCTTCAAAAAGGCTTAATAGCTACGACCTATGGCGGTGGCGAGTGTGGCTGGTAAGGCCAATTCTTGCTGCAAATGTTTGAACACAGTAGATGCATGTGAAAACATGGTCATTTCCATCATTTTGCACCATCTTACGTCTCTCACGCTCTGTGTGTGCTTTATCTGCAATCATTTTCTCCTTTGTCTTTATTCCATTTCTGATAGTTGCCCTCCATGCAACACGTTCAGCGGCGACTTGCTCCCAATGTGCATTATCAATGCCTGTATCAATCATGTCCCGCTTACACACATCTTTGTATCGTAGTAGAGGCCGACCCTGAGATCTCCTACCCGTCTGTAATTCACCAAAAAATATGTCCTTTGGTATTCTACCATCATCCATCCTCCTAACATGTCCTATCCATCTAAGTCTACGAAGACTGAGCATGGAATACACCGTCACACAACCTGATCTTTCCAATACTTCAGTATTTGTGATTTTGTCTTGCCACTTAATACCAAGTATTCTTCGCAGACACCGCATATGAAAGCTGTTTAAACGTTTCTCTTGGCGTGAGTAAGTTGTCCAGGTTTCACTGCCATAAAGAAGAGTACTAAGGACACAGGCTTCGTAGACGAGGACTTTTGTTTTGGCAGTTAGCTTCCTGTTCTCCCAGACTCTTTTTGCTAACATGTTCATTGTTGTTGCTGCCTTGCCAATCCTGATGCTGATTTCCTGATCGAGGGATAATTTGCTATTTACCTCTGTTCCTAGATATGTAAAATGGTCTACTATCTCCAGTTCGGCGTCGTCAATAAAGATTGATGGTACACCATGTGCACCTTGTGACATAATCTGTGTCTTCTTTTTGTTAACTGTTAAACCAAATTCAGAACAAGCATTGGAGAATGCAGATAGTAGATGTTGTAATTCTTCCTCAGAGTGGGTCGTAATCGCAGCATCATCCGCAAAAAGCAAATCTCTGATTAGGACCCTCCTATTTTTGGTCTTGGCCTTCAATCTCTGAGAATTATAGAGGCCACCATCTGAGCGTGAGTGAATGTATATACCGTCATCCTGATCACGAAAGGCATATTTCAGTAGAAGTGAAAAGTATATCCCAAAGAGCGTGGGGGATAGTACACAACCTTGCTTAACTCCACTCTTGATTTCAAACTCTTCTGAAGTTGAGCCATCAATCTTGATTATACCCTTCATGCCTGTCTGTAACGATTCCACAATGGACAGAAGAGTTGGTGGGCAGCCAATCTTCTTTAGTGCTTTGAACAGACCCTCACGACTGACCAAATCGAATGCCTTTTTGAGGTGGATGAAGGCAATAAACAGTGGCTGATTTTGTTCCCGGCATTTTTCTTGCATCTGTCGCAATGAGAATATCATATCAATGGTAGACCGGTTCTGACGGAAGCCGCACTGTGATTCGGGGTAGACTTGATCTCCCAGGACTTGAAGTCTCTCCATAGCATATATATATATATATATATATATATATATATATATATATATATATATATATATATATATATATATATATATATATATATATATATGGGGGGGGGGGGAAGAAGCTAACCATTTTGCGCTGATTTCGACAGCATAATGAGTTGGCCGTTCAGAAAGCAATGGCAAACTACCGAACTAACATGCCTAATAAATAACAAGCAATTCATGTTTGGGTTAATTACAATGTCTAGAAAAGGACACGCTGCTAACTTTATTTATATAAATATATAAATATTATATAAATATTATTACGAGGGTAAGTTAATAAGTAATTCACGAATGGCTAAAGAAAAATAACTAAATATAACAACTTGAAACCAGTTTACATTTATAAATTTTTTTTTTTTGCATATCCTTTACAGGACATCGCTGTCAACAGCAGCATCTGTCAGCTGTCTGTTGATTTCTTGGCAAGATTACGCTCAGTAGTTTGCCATTGCTTTCTGAGCGGCCGGCTCAGTATCCCGCAAGTCACCAGCGGGGGGTCGAACCGCTCCCAGTTCTCTCCCGCTACGAGACACTGCGTGATAAACGGGATTACGGAGAAAGTGTTGTAACCCCTCAGCCAGAGAGACCGGCATTTATACATACATTGTCCATTTATGTCTCAACATAATGTCCACCAAACACTTATCCCATCGTTTTATCAGTCCTCTCAGACCGGCTGCATAGAACTGCGTGCTCTGTTTTCTAAACCACGTTTTCACTTCACATTCAACTTCGGCGTCGTTCGCGAAATGTCTCCCGCCAAGGTAGTTTTCAGTGTTTATGCTGACAAATGTTTATCCCGTAAAGCGGTGCATCGCTGGGTAGAAAAAGTTACGAGGGCGAGTCAATAAGTACGTCACACAGTTATGTGGGATGGCAGGTAAATGAAATTAAAGCACGCAATTCTATGCAACCGATTTGGGAGGACTGATAAAACGATGGGATAAGTGCATCAATGTTGGTGAAAATTGTCTAGAAATAAAGGGACAATTTATGTATAAAAATAAACTCGTTTCAAATTGTTATCATATTTAATTATTTTTCTACAGCCAATGGTGACGTACTTATTAACTTACACTAGTATATTTGAAGCTCTGATATTTCACACCGACATGGACGTATCTGCCATTTGAGAATCTGAACCATGCACTTGGGATACATAAACCACATCAACGTAACTGTATGAATCGATGAGTTTTCATCGACAGCCTGTATTATGCACTATTTGTATAACGTAACCTGTGAAGCCGATCTGCCGCCATTGGTCGTTATTAGACCAGGCATAGCCCTGTGTGAAAGCGGCAGCTGTCGGTCTTGATGAATTAGAGGCCTTTTGTCTTAATCCTTAACAAATTACACCACATGACATAACAGTTTGATCAGTGTGACAGCGAGATATTATCTCAATCAACCCAGGGCATAATTAGCGCCATCACCAGGAATAGCATATGTGCAAGGCCGTGTATTCTCAGCATGCAAATAACTAATTAAATCTATGGACATGTTATGATATACTGTTATCTTTCAGCGCGTAGTTATTTGACCGTGCCTAGTATTTATGTATGTGTTTGTCTGACTAGAGATCCACTGATTTATCCTTCCGCCATTTCGTCAATTGATTCATTCATCCACCCACTTAATTCAATTCAATTCAACTTTATTTTAAAATGATTACAAATTGGGCACTCAGGCCCGTCTTACATTCGGCCCTTCCAATTACTCATCTTTCATTCATCAATAGTGCATGATACATTCACATAGGAAAACACACTCTCAAATGAATGTTGTAAACATAAACAATGCATTTCACGCATTCTTGTGTGCCAATGTGACTACCGCAGTTTGTTAGTTCACCCGTCTGTGTGTGCCTGTTCTTGTGTGCCAATGTGACTACCGCAGTTTGTTAGTTCACCCGTCTGTGTGTGCCTGTTCTTGTGTGCCAATGTGACTACCGCAGTTTGTTAGTTCACCCGTCTGTGTGTGCCTGTTCTTGTGTGCCAATGTGACTACCGCAGTTTGTTAGTTCACCCGTCTGTGTGTGCCTGTTCTTGTGTGCCAATGTGACTACCGCAGTTTGTTAGTTCACCCGTCTGTGTGTGCCTGTTCGTGTGTGACTACATCTGTTCGTTTGTTTACTCGTCTGAGTGTGTGTGTGTGTGTGTGTGTGTGTGTGTGTCTGTATGTGTGTGTGTGTGTCTGTCTGTGTGTGTGTGTGTGTGTGTGTGTGTGTGTGTCTGTCTGTATGTGTGTGTGTCTGTCTGTATGTGTGTGTGTGTGTGTCTGTATATATGTGTGTGTGTGTGTCTGTCTGTATGTGTGTGTGTGTGTCTGTCTGTCTGTATGTGTGTGTGTGTGTCTGTATATATGTGTGTGTGTCTGTCTGTATGTGTGTGTGTGTGTGTGTCTGTATATATGTGTGTGTGTCTGTCTGTATGTGTGTGTGTGTGTGTGTCTGTCTGTCTGTATGTGTGTGTGTGTGTCTGTCTGTCTGTATGTGTGTATGTGTGTGTCTGTCTGTCTGTATGTGTGTATGTGTGTGTGTGTGTCTGTCTGTCTGTATGTGTGTGTGTGTGTCTGTCTGTCTGTATGTGTGTGTGTGTGTCTGTCTGTCTGTATGTGTGTATGTGTGTGTGTGTGTCTGTATATATGTGTGTGTGTCTGTCTGTATGTGTGTGTGTGTGTGTGTCTGTCTGTATATATGTATGTGTGTCTGTCTGTCTGTATGTGTGTGTGTGTGTCTGTCTGTATGTGTGTGTGTGTGTGTGTGTATGTGTGTGTTGTGTGTATTTGTCTCACTGTATATGTTCCTGTATGTCCTTATTTTTGTCTGCTATGTTTATTAATTCCCCGATATAATTTATTTTATGTTTTCTCTCTATTTAATTAAACCAACTAATCAAAGTGAACACAGTTCTACTGGCGTGTCTCTCTCTTTGTTGATACTTTGTTTTTGTCTAATTAAATTAGCACGTGTTTGTATCTCTTTTTTCAACCTCTTTGTGATTGTATCCTCATATGTTGCCGAATAATATCACTTTGAAAATCCATAAATCTTATGCTGCCTAATAATACATCTAATAATAATAAATCTATATAATAAATTAATAATACATATTTATATTAAAATATGTGTAATACATTTAATAATACATCATTTGTCGTTCAGATTTTTTGTTCTGTATTTCTCCTCTTCAGGTCTCTCAAACGCATGTCCTAGTTAGCAGAAATTATCTATAAATAAGAGATCATGTGATATTTATAACCAGAATAATAGAGATATCCGATAATGTAACGAGATCTTATGACGGACAACAGGAAGACGTTCAGCGCAAATATAGACACCCCCACGTTTATTGATGACAGCGGCTCTCAACTTGTGCTTAAGCAGAACTTGTTCCAAATATAGGAAATGTGTTCTATGTATAGATGCAAAATGGAGCCACGGTAGATTAACGGTAAGATCACTTAACTGCCAATATCGTGGTCGGAGTTGAGTCCCAAGTTGTGGTAGATCTTTCTGTACGATCTGTACGGCTCAATTTTTGACTCACTTCATAAAATACTAGTATCTGATTGTTTTCAGAATGTCTGAAAACTGACTGGAAAATAACAGGCAGTGAGCGAGGAACTAGCCACCTTACCTCTTTATCCTATGACCTAAAATGTGTGAACGTCTAAAGAAGCCGCACACTAATGGCAGCACTTGCCATAACATGACATTTTAATGATGGATGCGAATCCTCGACAATAATTAAAGGAATTATGGGAACCCGGTGGCAGTAGAAAAGTGGATTATGGGAATAATGTAGTGAATATCGTGAATGCAGAAAGAAACATACACCGAGGTATATGGGGCGGATGACGGTATTAGATTATCCCATTAAACCATAGGTAACAGATCAGTGACCTCTCCTAGTCACATGAACTGAGGAGCTGGAATAAAGACATTAGCTTCATATGTGGAACTACGGAGCAAAACAAGCACAGGAAGATATTGGAACTCTATACACAACGTTTAAACAACTGTTAATAATTTAAGCAATAACATTTTTTTTAAAATCAGCTCATAGAAGTAACTGAAGAGCCATGTTTACAAGTGTCGTTGCAGGCAAGAAGAAATGTGTTGAAAGTGTTATACCTACACACTAGAGGTTGGCTTTTTCGTTAGCCATTGTTTTGTGCTACCAGTAGCTAGTTCTTCGAGTGGTTAGAATGTGTGTGTGTAAGGTTATGGATTTTTTTCCGTCTTAGCAAAGAGAAAACCCTAACCTTCCCAGTTCGCTGCAAGTGCACTAGCTACTCGGCCTTAATTACTCAGATTCAAGACCCCTTGCAATATATCACAATTTACTATATCCAGTAATGACATTTTTAACAGTTCCCTCTTTTAGTCAGTAGTATTGCCGATCCATTTGGTTCACAAACTATTATACGCCAAGTTTCCAAGGAACGTAGGTAATAGCTTACATCATGTGGCAGTAATGTGAAATAATAAATATGTATGCACACTTCACTAAGATCGAGGAAAACAGACCAAGGGGAAGACCTATAAGCAAGTACCTGGATGGCTTGGCCTTGTGGCATGGTCGAGGCAGAAACACGGAGCTGATCCACGACTCTGGTGATCGAGTGAGATGGCAGAACATGACCGCCCACGCTTACCGGCATGGCACATGATTGATGGATGGATGGATCACACTTCCCGCTGCTTGGGGAGTCAGACAGTTATCTATGCTGATGATGATTGCCGATAACTTTAGATGTGAACATGGCAAACGGTCTCACCTGACATTGGCATATCTTCAAAGTAGCCTTCCTGTTTGGGATTGGCCGACAACTATAGAACATCGTTCTATGGCTCAGTACCAGCTCGTGTTCCGAAATTGATAATGTTACCTTATAGCAGGCGTTAGTGTAAGCAAACATAACGCAGGCTCGCTATCCAAAATAAACATCGTTCAATTGTCTCCACGCATATCATAGGAACAGTCTGTCTAGGGATAAACAGTCATACTGTTTGGTTACAGTAAGCAAAATGGCGCTTTTCATACATTCAAGGGCATTGACGTATTGTGCTAGCCAAATAGTTTATAGACCAGTTAGCATTTGGTGGGTGATGTGGTAAGTATCTTGTCGGCCACCTTTAATTCCTTAGACATTTTCTGTTTAGACGGACTCGACATGGGAGCCCATGTAAATTTTAAAAATTCGATGATCGTTCTAACCCATGATAACATGACGTTTAGGTGAGCATCTAACCACTGTGCTAAAATTGCTCCCTAAACAATTCCTGTAACAGGTACCTGTAATTGGGCAACTGTAATGTTAGGACCATTATACGTTTCTTGGTCTGAGTTGAAAGAGAAACGTGTCTCATGATTCTTTCGCCCGCGGTGAACGACGAGAGCTGACATCGAAACCTACCCGACTGCGCTCATGTCACTGCCAGCGAAATGTCCTAACCGTTCCACAAACGTAGCCGCTAGTGTTTGACTATAAGATAGGATTACTGTTTATAATAGGACATATGTTTCTTTTTCCTAATCCTAATATAACATTAATGCGAAGCGGGTTTTCCCTTGACTTCTGTCGGTTTGTGTATGGTGTGATCAAACAAACACACACACACACACACACACACACACACACACACGCACGCACGCACGCACGCACGCACACACACAACATGTCGCTAAGAGGAAACCTGTTATTGGCCTGTGTTGTAATAGAACCTTACCACTTTGAAAGCATGAATGCATGAATGGATACGTGACCACTCGTGTCCTATGTTGGCGGACACTAACCCAGTCGTGGAATCCACATCGGAACGGGCTCACGACATTATCAACACATCTGCCTGTCTCACAAACTCACTAACACGCACGAGTTTCATTACAATAGCCGCTGTCTAATCAAAACAGATACACCCTGCAAGATAACCAGCGGGAGAGGCTATTTACCCGGCCATGGCAAGATTAGAAGGTACACGCACACACGAATTATTAAACAATTATCATTTCATCCAGTAGGAAATTATTAGAGGACAAAACCATTAAAACAAATAGATAATCAAGGGAGATAAATTAAACAAACTTTTCATATTTAAAGAGATAATCGCTTGTAATCCAATAAGTGTACTTTTAGATGTTGGAACCTCCGAATTTACAGAAATCGATGCTTGTTTCTGTGTGTGCCTTATCTTATTCACATTTTTAGGGAAATACAAATGAGGAGAATCGATGGCATTTTCCTACACCTTAAAGAAGATAGTAGATTTTACTGGAGTCGAAGTGGCCCTTACCAGCGAAGTGCGTCTGTCACCCAAGTGTAATACAAGGTGAAAGACCCGTTCACACACATTATAGCACATTGCACATGTGGTGCTAGAATCATATTTTGTATACCAATCGGCACTTAGTGGTGATATTGTTAAGTATCACGCCAGTCGTCTTTACATCCCAAGATATTTCCTAGTACCAACTTTAAGCTGGGGCGATCTGCAAGCTCATGGACAAATTTTAAAAGTTTCCTCAACAAGCAATCGAACTCATGAACATCGGATTGGCAGGCGAAAGTCTAGTTACAAGACTATCGCGGTTCCCAACTCAAGTGCCTTCATAATTCTTACCATATGCAGAAGCAGTTTGCTGCTATGGGTCTGTGATATGACAGGGCCGTGACATGTTGTAGGTCTGAATTCACAGAGGAATCTGTGGCCAGTCGCTGCCTGTGTTGACGGACGACGAACGCAGGCCTTGCACCTTCGTCCTACTGCGTTCATGACATTACCATTGTTGTTCTCTAGCTAGTATGCTGGCCTTCTCTTGTTGCCTTTGACTTCGCAAATAATCAGTGGCGAGTGTGGCATGTGGAAGGCATCAGGCGCGCAACTTACAAACTCCCGGCACGGGGAGGTAGTGACGAAAAATAATAATACGGGACTCTATCGAGGCCCCGTAATTGGAATGAGTACACTTTACACCCTTTAACAAGGATCTATTGGAGGGCAAGTCTGGTGCCAGCAGCCGCGGTAATTCTAGCTCCAATAGCGTATATTAAAGTTGTTGCAGTTAAAAAGCTCTAGGCTACCATGTGTTTGTAAAGAGTCATTATATTTCAGAGTTTCCGACTTGGGTCAAGAAGGCGGGATATGTTTTCCTCCAACTCGACTAAAGACGGTTGATCGGCGGCCTGACAATCCGTCATCATAAAACTCCCAACTGTTACAAAATCAGATTTCTGGCTCCAAATGTTAAACGCTTCGCGCAAACACAGAGAGCCACGACTTCTGCCCTATGCGCCAACTTAGGCACGAGAGGAAAGACAAGAAGCTAGTATGCTGTGGATGGTATGGGTGTGTACATACTAATATAAACATGTTATACTTCCCTATGATCGCAAGGTGGTAGTTGGACGTGTAGTCATTTAGGAAAAAGCCAACAACAAGTAGGTTCTGTGTGCACGTTGTGCTAGCCGCATTCACTCGACATCTGGACACGGAAAAGAGTGGACCGAATAGAAGACTTTCCCGGGTAACTATCAATTGTCACCTGCTGCCTATAGTACTATACCTTTCGGTGAAGAACGGGGAGGGGTGGGGGGTCTTGAGCCTGAGGAATTTAGGCCGACTTGCTAGTGTAGTCGCCACCAGCTGTGCAGATTAGGGATTTTCTTTTTTTGCCCCCGAAAGAAAGAAAAAAAAACACATTTTACTGAGGATTTGAACGCGGGTCTCCCGGAGGAGAAGCCACTCCTCCCGGGCAAATTTCAAAATTATGAAAACTTACCCATAAAAATACGTGAAGAATGCGTGGTTCTGGTGCACCCATACGTTAGAATCCTCACTGTTTCTAAAATGTTTGTGCACAGTGTTGAGATTACCTGTATGTGATTTGTAACTGGATGATCTATGATAATGCTGTTGTGAAATACAAGGTATCCCTAAAGAATAAGGAAACTGCCAAATCGATATAACTACATAAATAAATGTTATCGAATGCTGTATTCACAACACTAGACATGGAGTTGACCTGGCGTAATGACTAGTGTATATGCGCACGGTTTCGAGAAAAAAAACAACAACTTAAGGACACTTTACTATTTCCTGACGCATATTCAGTATATGGTGATAGCCGCATAATAGATTACACTAATCGGCTCTAGATGGGTAATGATATGAATTTTACGCCGGCATTCTTTATGTCCCAGAACATTTTCTTATGCTCAGTTTAGGCTGGGTCGACGTGGTAGCGCATATTACATTTGCAGGAAATAAAAATCCCCGGCTGGATTGACATTGCAAAACCTGACAACAGAGTTGGTTGTCAACCCGGCATGCGACTGCCCTACCCTGCTTATTTATACGTGCTAGATTTCAGTCTTCCGCATATTGAAACAATATCCACGAATACATTGGTTTGCTGTAACATTAACCTTGTCTCTTGGTTTAAGTACACCCACAGTCGTAAAAGATCAGTGGCTGGAAACGATAGCCTGCTGGCACGGTGGTCATGTGTTTGAATCCCCTTCGAGGCCTCGACGTTTCTTTCATTGATCTGAGATCCCTGGTTGACACCATCCATCAAGAACCAACTGGGACTGTCATGCTGTAACGTTTACACAAACACCTCTCAACACGTGTCAACACGCCAGCGTGCCCACTTCTTAACCCTTTGAAAATAAAGTTCCTTCGTTCAATGAATCTTTCTTTTCAAGTTTTAAAGGCGACCGGCTAAGTATATATAAAGGTCAATAATTCAAGTCAGATGTCATATAGGATAATTGTGAGTCTTAAGTATGGCACATGAACATCTTATTATGGCACATGCCACATCTTAAAAGCATGGGTGTATATTAACAGCTCAGTTAAAACAAAACGGTCATCATGCCATACACACTAGAACAAATAATATATACAGCTCAAGAATCTAGTTACCAAATAATGCATTTTGTTCTTCAGTCTCAAACAGGAAAATGGTATTTCGCGTGTTTGATATTGATAAATGAATTACCAGTTTCAGTGAATGGTAAAATGATGGAAACAAAAGACTGCATGGGAAAGGGAACTTTGTACAATATTTATTGATGTCTGTTGTCCTGCTCAATGAAGCTGCAGAAATATGGCTTTACAGATGAATAATAAAGTGCATTAGTCTAATATTACATGACATAATGTTCTACAGAGAAGTCAAAGACACAAAGAAAATGTATAATCTATACGAGAAAATCAGTCGCAGTCATGAGAAAACGCAGTTAAATTACTTGTAACAATACCGATAATGGTACGATCCATAAGTTAATAATAAACAATGCACACACAATAAAATAAACAAACAACTACGCCGTAATCTAATACACCAACTTGACAAAATTACCGCAGATGCATTTTGGTTTGGGCTTATTAGTCTTACATGTGGGTGTCTTGTCGCTATGTGGTTCATTGAAGTCCTCTGCCATTTGGTTTGTGATTCGGCTTTCCGTTAAGTTTGGTACTCTCTGTGGTCGTGGCCATATCGCAACAAATCACTGCTCTTTGATCTTAGCCAATGACGGAGTAATACATATAGGGTGTGTTTTTAATGACTGTGCAGTGTTTGAAAATATTGTTTTGTATTCACCCTCTGTAAAGTTCACGCAACATAATAGGTATTTACAAAACAAATCATTTACATAGTGGCGTTTTGTGATGTCTTGGTAAGTTTACATTGAGCAGTTTCTCATTGCTTTCTGAGCTAACGGCATTCATACCTTTGTATATAAACCAACACAATGCGGTTTTCTTCCAAATTGCCCGCAGCTGTTATGCGAACTCATTACTCGGGATTACGATTCGCAACAGCTACAATATATATGGGCCAGGGGGGTTAACGATCTCGAGGTATGGTGTCAGCCTCGAGAGCTGGAGGTCACGGGTTCAAGCCACCGGTAAGATCCGGGATTTTTTCAAGTGGACCTCTAGTAAAAAAATTTCCCCTGATCTCTGAGTAGTGAGATCGGACGCCCGTGTGTATTGCTGCGCACATACAAAATCCATTGGCAGTTGGAAATCGAAGAAGAGTAGCCTAACGGCGTTGCCCGGGTAAAATTTCGAGTTAATAATCTACCAAAAGTATTTCAGGATCCCCGCCGATGCTACGGTGAGCTGAGATTATCCGGACTCAGGTTTGAGTTTGGAGTAGAACGGAGCAATTATGGGTTAAACCGTGTGCCGTGATGTTGATCCGTCGACTAAACTAACTAAACAGCTACAATGTAAGCTATATCTATTTATATGTATTCGTTTAAAAACAAAAACGCATTGCAACAACCTGGTATTGTAGAACACCATACTGAGTGAGATCAACTCTAGACAATTAAGGCACTTTAATTACATAAAGTTTTCTTGGAACAGTCATAACATCTGATGGGAGATGCCTTGAAGAGATTAGAACAAGAATCGCCATGGCGAAAGTAGCCTTTAGCAAGATGAAAAACATTCTGACCAATAAAAAGATGTCAATTGAAACGAGAAAAAAAGTGTTGACGGGATACATAGAGCCTGTTCTTTTGTATGGATGTGAAACTTGGACAATGAGCAGTCAAGCTGAAAAACATCTGATGGCTGCAGAAATGTGGTTTCTGAGGAAAATGCAATGAATACCATGGACAGACAGAAAAACCAATGACCAAGTACTACAGGAGACAAATGAACATCGTAAACTGATTAGAGAAATAAGACGTAGACAGTCAAAATTTTTTGGACATGTTATGAGAAGAAATGGATTGGAGAACTTGGTGACAAATGGCAAGATCGAAGGGGACAGACCAAGAGGAAGACCGAGAGGAAAATACCTGGATGGCTTGGCCACATGGCATGGACGAGACAGTAACACTGAGCTGATCCACGACACTGGTGATCGAGTGAAATGGCGAGTCATGACCGCCCACGCTTTCCGGCATGGCACATGATTGATTGATTGAATTACATAAAGTGACACACCTCCTTATTCAGTAATGTTGTAAAAAGATCAGCAAAGGCTTGAAGAGGACGAGCATCTATAGACTTAATAAATTATGCAGAGGGACAGATAAAACTACAAAAAATAGTTTTGTAAGAGCATGCATCTTTCCCATTGAAACATACCCATGATTAACTTAGTTGTTCGTCTTTTTTCTTTTTTTTACCAGAGCGTTCGTTCTGGCTTGCAAGTATTGTTAAAGTTAGTTGCATATCCTTTACAGGACGTTTGCAGTCAACACAAGCATTTTTTGCTGTTGCTGATGTCTTGGCAAGTTTACGTTCAGTGGTTTACCATTGCTTTCTGAAAGACCAGCACCCATACCATTGCGTAAAAATACCAGCGCAACGAGGTCTGCTGCCAAATTGCGCGCAGCTGTGTTTCGAACTCGGGTATACGGGATTACGAACCCCGTCCTTAAGACTTTAGCCACGAAGATCGGCGCAAGTATTATACAGAATGAGTATCCGGCCCGCGCTCGTCATTTTGTCAGTTATCCGGCGTGCCGTGAAAAAAAGTTTGGGGACCCCTGTTCTAGACCATGGAAGGGGAATCTTTCATTTGCCAATGGCCATTCTGGATATTAACAACATCATTGGTGGGCCATTTATCAACATATATATTAACCTACCTTGATTAAACATTTAATTAACTCACCCTTAATATTACGACTGGAACTGCTTCTCCTTGGTGAGGCGTGTGACATTAGCTCTATCCAAGGGAATCTATAAGATGAAGTCTCATTACTGTACTGTGTTAATAATCTCTTTGCATTATCTATAAAACGGTATTGGAGCACTTATGGCGGTATCCGTGTGCCATTAAAGTGACCCTTTACAGGAAATTGTGCTCAGCATTCGTCTTTACAAACACATCTCGGCAACTTTCAGTGACACCATTCCACACATCAGAACTGACTGTATTTCAATCCTAATAACTTTCTTTCTCTATGTAACAAGCATTCATTACTGTTTAAACAAGTATGGCCTGAATTAAATGCACGTGGTTTAATTACTCAAAACACACACACACACACACACACACACGCACGCACGCACGCACGCACACACACATACACACACCACATGGGGTTTCATATTCGCTGACTCTTGTCACTGGTTCTAAACCAAGTCATTAAGTCACTTTCAAGGGGAGAGGTAGGTACTTAACATTTCTAGAAGTGGGGATCAGATAAAGACGTTAATGAAGAAAATTGCCATGTCTGTGCACAATATATCAGAGGATTATAGATACATTACAGACGTGAAATGTAGGCTAGATCAAGCTGGAACTGCATTCCACAAATGTAAGCATATTTTATGCCACATTTGCTAATTAAGAGGGAAAAGATAATAAAGCTTTCACATGGTTTATCTGAAAGGATTAGTCCCACATCAAAATTCAGTCCCTTACTACTTTAAACAGTGTATAAGGATTACGCTTGACTTTAAGCGAGCGAACAAAAAAGAAAAAAAGAAACAATGGATTAGTAATGAACAATCTTCTAACAATATGCGCATTTACATTACGTGTGCTTGTTTGTGTAACAATAAGTAAATGACCTGTTTTCCTGCCATCAAGTTCTGTGATAGCTTACTGTAGCTAATTGACTCATGGCGCAGTCGGGTCATGATTGATCAATGTCTGGTTCTAATTTGTTTAGTGGCTGTGCATAATGGATTTAAAATTAACCTCTGCTATGTTAATATGCCAAGCACAGAAACTGTGTCTTCAGCGTTAATCTCAATCGACTTGTTTCATAACAGTGAATTTTATGTTTTTGTTGCAGTGAACAGAGGGACCACTTTCTTAGAGTAGTATTAAATAGACAATACAATTCTGCTCAAAGTGGAGCATCAATTAAAATCAATGACGCGAAATGAAATAAACCAAACAAAAGCATTGTAGTAGTAGTAGTAGTAGTAGTAGTAGTAGTAGTAGTAGTAGTAGTAGTAGTAGTAGTAGTAGTAGTAGTAGTATAGTAGTAGTAGTAGTAGTAGTAGTAGTAGTAGTAGTAGTAGTAGTAGTAGTAGAATGCCACTTTCAGTCATGTTAGTGAGGACTATAGAGTTGTTCCGCTGGGGGAAAGGGGGCACCAGACAGCACGTGACTGTATAGTCCAATGCGAGTATAACAGTGTCACAGTTTTCGCATCTGTAAGACGAGACAGGTCCCGCAGTATGTGACTGCATTTTATGCCTGTGCTTTCTATCCTCAGTTTGTTTAATCAGATTGCGCTCAAAGAGCACCAGTCCGTTTCGTACATCTCCTCTCCTGAAACTTCTATCTGCTGCAGCTCTTTCCAACGTGTCTGGGTCTATGCCGAGGGTTGTCATATCTTGTTTACAAACATCCTTATATCGCATTTGGGGTCTTCCGGGTGGCCTTTTCCCAGTGGCTAGTTCTCCATGTAGGAGATCTTTGGGAATACGTTCATCCTCCATTCGAGATACGTGGCCCAGCCACCGGAGGCGTCTCTCATTGAGGAAGAGCATTGTGGTAATATCCGCTCTTTCAAGCACATGTTTGTTTGTTATATGGTCTTTCTAGGATATGCCCAGGATACGTCTCAAACATCTCACGTGGAAGGAATTCAACTTTCTTTCCTGTCGTGGGTCCAGAATTCAGACTAACAACACATGCTTCATATACTTGAACTTTTGAACGCTCGGTTAGTCTAAAACAAAAGCATACATCTTCAGGTATAATATATAAGAAATAATCATTACATTATACATTCTGGGACTTGTTTTAGTTTATAACGTAATTTTATCCTACTATCATTATGTTCCATGCCAGGCGGTGCATTGTCCGTCACAGATAGGTTCGATTGCTGATAACTCTTCTTGCTATCCGTGAACTCAGCCAACAGTCACGCAGCCGTCTCCAGTACCCTATTTCTTCCTGGTCGTCGGCCGTCACAATATATTTAACACTCTCTCGTCTCACAACGTGGCCAAAACAAATACATTTGTCTTGTGCAGATGTAGGTTATTATTATTTGTCTTCGTGAATTTGCTTCTTCTCCGACCATGTTAGAACATCTCAGTGGCCATTAACTCGTCTCGTCATCCTTATGCAGAAACAATTTATAAACCTGAGAAACCTGCCATTGATTGATAGGCATATAGCAGTATGGACATTATGTATCATTAATAAACTTCGTTAACTGACCTCCACGGAATCTGCTTCTTCAAGTGTCCGGCATGTGGTATGGAGAAAACTTCGGCGATCATGGCTTTCCAATCTTCTAGTCCTCTGATATTTGTGTGAAGTTAGTGTTGATTATATTAATATTTGTTTCACAGTTGTTTAAGATTTCTTATGCCCGTTCTTTATCTTCCTTTGCCTCTCTTGCCTATCATGTTCTCACTTAAGACCAATTGCCCTGTTATGCCTCTTCTAGAGGATATTTTTTTTCTCTGTTCACAATATGCACGGGGAAATACTGTACACACGTTCTTCATATGGCGGAATGCTGCATTTGGTTCACTTATTCAGCATGTTGCCTCTGTGTTGATTTTGCAATCAGTTGTTGTCACAGGCCCCAGATATTTTAATCTTTCTACTTCTTTTAGTGTATCTCATGCAGTACATTCTAGATTTAAGCTGCATTTCGTTATGTCCTGACAAGACGTGTTGTTTTGTTTTGCTTGAGCTTTAACCCTTTCTTGATAATTTCAATGTTTTTAATCTGTGCCGCTTCTTGCACTTCATTTTCATTTCTCAACCTAAGCACTGTGCAATCAGCAGCACATGCATTATTTATAAATAACAACCCCCCCCCCCCTCCCACCCCTCCGACATTCACACCAGGTTTATAAATCTCAATATGCTTCGCTGTACAAAAATAACAAATTTGGCGAGAGAAGGCAACACTGATTGACGCTCTGATTGCATGTTAAATTAAGACAATCTGACCTACAGTGTATATAAACATATATATCTGACATTCATATATATCTGACCTACAGTACATATAAACATATATATCTGACATTCATATATATCTGACCTACAGTTGACATTTTTTGTTCATTTTTCTTCATTGTTCTGATGTTTTCATCTTTTCATTCTTCTCATCCCCTTCGTATACCTTAATGTAGTCACTGGTGTGTCTTCTCCGTGATTATATGGTGTATTCTTGTGTATGTATTTGTTTGCTGATGAGAGCTGTATTCGCAAAATCATGTGTTTTTCTGTAAAACTGCATTAATTTGTGTTATTTAATATTGAGTACATATAGATGACCCCTGTGTCCTTAGTACTCTTCTTTATGGCAGTGAAACCTGGACAACTTACTTACTCACACCAAGAGAAACGTTTAAACAGCTTTCATATGCGGTGTCTGCGAAGAATTCTTGGTATTAAGTGGAAAGACAAAATCACAAATACTGAAGTATTGTAAAGATCAGTTTGTGTGACGGTTTATTCCATGCTCAGTCTTCGTAGACTTAGATGGATATGACATCTTAGGAGGATGGATGATCATAGAATACCAAAGGACATCTTTTTTTGTGAATTACAGATGGGTAAGAGATCTCAGGGTCGGCCTTTACTACGATACAAAGATGTGTATAAGTGGGACATGATTGATACAGGTATTGATAATGCACAGTGGGAGCAAGTCGCCGCTGAACGTGTTGCATGGAGGGCAAACATCAGAAATGGAATAAAGACAAAGGAGAAAGTTATTGCAGATAAGTCACACACCGAGCGTGTGAGACGTAAGATGGTGCAAGATGGTGGAAATGACCACGTGTTCACATGCACCTACTGTGAACGAACATTTACAGCGCGAATTAGACCCATCAGTCACATTTGTTAACGCCATGGGTAAAAATTATTATACCTTTTTTAAGTACAAACTATCGTCTGTCAAGACGGCAAGGTCCCAATGTGTACAGATGACCAAGAAGACGATGGAGAGATAATATACATACAGACCTACAAGCACTTGGAATCAGCGACTGGCAAGAGAAGGTCAACCAGAGAGACGAATGAAGACGGCTTGTATTTGCAGCAAAGAACCTCAATGGCCCAGAATGCTGAAGAAGAAAAAGAAGAAGACATATAAATGAGGTCTACTCCCAATGCAGTCAAACCTCGGTCTTCGTTGCCTTCGGTTTTCATCGGTTTCGGTTATCGCCGATTTTCCGGGGAAAAAAGTGTTTCGGTTTTCGTCGATTAACGCGGATTTAGTCGGCGTGCCCACATAACCTCGCTGCCAATTTTGCGAAAACAATGGGACCATGCGTTACTCTGCACAGTTTGGCGTTGTTTTTCGTTGGAGAGCATCACTTGCTAATAATAAAATATGAGGGCGGCATTCAGATTGCTGAAATCGGCCGCATGTACGGGAAGTCGCCATACTGAATAAGTTTCATTGTGGCGAAAAAGGAAGCCATAAAGGAGGCTAATGTTGCGAAAGATATGAATGTGCTAGCGAAACAGAGATCGCAAATAATTAAAGATGTCGAACAGTTATTATTAATTTGGATAAATTAAAACCAGTTAGATGGCGATTCTGTTTCGGGGACAATCATATGTGAAAAAAAGACTATTGTAGGCCGATCTCGTTAAAAAGTGTTTGATACGAGTGCTAGTGTACTTAGTAAGTTTCAGACCAGCAGGAGATGGTTTGAAAACCACAAGAGGCTCACTGCCATACACAGTGTTTCTAGGTACGGCAAATATGCGAGTTCGAACAAATCTGGGGCCGAAAAATAGTTCTAAACGCTATATTTACTCTCTATAAAATGTGTTTTTGGTATGTATTTTGGAGTTTCTAAAACGAATTAATTTGATTTACATTGATTCATATGAAAATAATTTCCGCGGTTTTCGTCGGTTTTGGATTTCGTCGATTGTTTTCGGACAGATTATCAACGAAAACCAGGTTTGACTGTATATATTTTATAACACTCCTATATGAAGCCACGGCAGTGCAATGTTAAGAACGTTCGCCTTCTAGTCCAGTGGTCATGTGTTCAAAACTGTATCGAGAAGAGGATTGTTATTTATTTGACCTGTCATCTCTGGGTTAACCAGCGTACAGACGTACCAGAAGACAGCCTGGTGAAGACTGCCGGTGTGACATTCATCATATCACTCATCGGTGCAGGCTGGTCTATAAAATTGTGGACTAGCACTATTTACCGAGTACGCCTCATATTATCAACATATTAAAAAAAAAAAACAAGCGTTGTGACATCTTTGTATGTTATATAAATACCAGATCCTGCACAAGTTTTTATTCTTCTATAGATATGTTGCCTGATCCTTGGGCTTTAATTTTGTTTTCATGTTGTGCATTGTTGCTCTAGCATGTGCTGCCAAAGTAGAATGATCGTCTTTGTCTCTGAAGTTTACTACTGTTTGGTCATCACTGTAACCTTCATTAATATAATATGTTTGTCTTACAATGTTTTCATTTGTTTCCATTTGCATTTTCCATTAGTTTTCTTTCTGTGATTTGAGAACCCCTGTTGATTTATGGCTTAATGTTACAGTTAATTAATTTAATTATTTGTGTATTATTTTGCAGTTTTCTCGTAGCTCCCTGTCCGCATCTTCAACAACCAGCGAATAATCCCAATTACAGTTTGATTAAGGTGTCCGTTTGACCCTCCCTTAAAGACAAAGACGAAAGGAGTAGTGTGATAAATGTATGAAGATATGACAACTATTCCAGATAATACACATGAACGCGAAGACAAAGAACCAGAACCTTCATTAGAAGCAAAATGAGCAATACGTCTTAAGAAATCGAGTGCTAAAGGCTGTGACCACATACCAAGGGAACTAATCCAGATAGGAGGAGAAACCAGTGACAACATCTATCAAGCACATTGTCTGACGGTCTGCAACAAGACTGGTTGGCCAAAAGCATTTAAGAGAATAATCTACACCCCTATCCCAAAGAAAGGAAATGTATAACTGTGCACCAACTAAGGTAGAAATATCATCTAGAATCGCACTGGCATCTAGTGCCTTCAATAAACTGTCAAACATCTGGAAGTCAAAGACACTCAGCAAACACACAAAACTTAAAATCTTCAACTCTTGTGTGATTCCAGTGTTAACGTATGGATGTGAAAGTTGGAAATCAACGGTAGCTTTAGATAAAAAGTTAGACAATTTTGAGAACAAATGTCTTAGAAGACTTCTAAACATCCACTGGACAGACTTCAGAACCAATTCGCAAATAAGACAAGAGACTAAGCAAGATACAGTATCCAATTTCATAAGAAGACGCCGTTGGAACTACATCGGCCATGTACTCAGAATGGACAAGACAAGACTCCCCTGCCAAGCCCTCATATGGTCACCGGTAGGGAAAAGAAAACGGGGAAGACCAAGAGAGACCCTGCGTAGAACCATCATTAGAGAAGGCTCGTTCAATGGCAAAGTAAATATCCAAGATCTACAACAGGTAGCAGCGAACCGCCAAGCATGGAGAGACAGGACTTCTGCCCTATGCGCCGCCTTAGGCTCAAGAGGAAAGACTAACTAACTAACTAAGGTACACACGCACTTTTAAGTAATGCTAGAAATATCCTCATGGAATCATCATGAAAATAATTGAAAGAAAGTTCGAATATAAATTATTTGAAGTATATGCAGCAGTTACACTGGGTAGAGAAACCATGGACAATTTCTTCAAACTGAGAATCATCCTCGAGAAATACAGAGAGCGAATGTAGTGTTACATAATTGTTTAAATCTTAAGATGTATGTTATACTTTTTCAAACCAGAAACAAATTCGTTGCATATCAAGCATATGGGCTTTGTTTTTATTTCCACGACAAAATAGTTTACAGTCCACCTGGCTTGAAAACTTCTTAATTCTTTTGTGATTCATCTCTTCTTTGGTCCAACGTCTTTATAGTTGACGCCATGGTGGATCTTCGTTTTTAACTGGAAAAAAATAAAATTAAATAAAACACCACGGGTAATACTAATTAATAATAATTAATTAATTTAAATTACATGAATAAAATGTTTCAGCGTGTATTTACCTATAGAATCGATATGGTAAACAGGATACTTGGTTAAGTAGTTTGAACTCATATGATGAATATCTACTTTAACGTCGATCTCAAAATCTCTCCAGACGCAGTGGCGATAATAGAACGAAACTACAGAATACACGGAACTTTCAGCTGGACTGAAAGTAGTTATGAGTATGAGCCCGATAGCATTGCTAGCTTCCCGAAGACGCCGAAGGCCAAAGCACATATATATCAGAAGTTGAAGTCTCATATTAAATGTTATCAACACCAAGCGTCGGACAAAAAACTAAGTAACATTGAGTGTCAAATAGCGGGATATTTGAAATAGCTAAAATCTACGAATTTTCCAGAAAATGCCGGATGTTAAAATAACTCAAAACAATTGAATGTTTTCCAAAAATGCAAGATATTTCACATTTCTCTTAGCTATAAATTAAAAAAATATATGATACGAACGACTCATGATGTAATGTTCTTTGGATGATATGTACAATAAAGTTAACATGTATGGTCATTTGACCTAGCTGTCGTGTCTTAATTTAAAGTGTCGTCCTTGGAGTGACAGGAGTCAACACTCACATTATAATTTACCCTCTTTTCTTTTTTTAATAACCTGGAGAATCCACCAGCTTCCGTCCACACACTCCCTCAGCCCGTGGATTGGCTTTTCCTCTCTCTCTCTCTCTCACTGACGTACTATGCCCCTCTCATTCTTTCCCCAACGCAACATATTCCACAACTCATTCTTCCAACAATTAATAAAGATTAATTTATTAAAAGAAAATGTGTAATGTACGTAAGGCGTGAATGCAAAGACAATGTGTTGTGTATTCTAATGTAACTGTAGAGTTCAGATTTCAAATTCCAGGATCAGAGTTCATTCATCCTGGCAGGACTGTATGACGTCACACGAGTCAACACAATAGACCTCACCCGATTGAGAGTCCTTCCCTTCAGACATGTCCTCCTCCCGGAGCTCTGGTGATCATGAAATCTGATTTCTCATTCATCTCCACAATCTGGGAACGATACTGTTTTTGTCCCTAACAACCAACTATTCCTAATAGTTTATAGAACACTGAAATCTCACAGTTCCTGCGCAGTGAAAAAAATGGAACACTGTCTCATACACATGTGGTAATTTCTTCTTGTGAACTGTTCTCTAGTTTTCTTCTTAACCAGTCAGGGTATTTATACTCCAAGATATGTCTATATTTTCTACCTATTGTCTTAGTGTTGTGATTTCCTTGATACGTGTAACCACCATACTCAAATGTTTTGTTTCATCCAATGTGACCATCAGTCCCTACTGATCTAGTGATAAGTGGACTGAACATCCATCACTACTGGACTTTTTAAAGAATGGTATGACCTAAACAACTCCCTCGGTATTTATCCGTTGGGATACTTATACCATTCCGCTCCACTGAGCACAGTTTCTTAACTTCTTCCCGCACCGACTCACTGAGAAAATTGCTGGCCAATCTTCCTGCGCCACAATTTATTCGGGATCAGTTTTTCTTTTCCCTAGTTCTGTGTTTCTGCATCCCGACCAGAAGGAACCTGTAAATACATAATACAAACGGTGATAGCCTAACCGTCACTGATCTCTATTGGCTGATCGTGGGCCATCGGCCCTGCTTCAGAAAAATACATTGACCCTACTCTGACAGAGACAGATGACTTAACCCATTGGTTTTCATCAGGCCAAGACAAGAAAAGAAAAAAAAAACAACAACAAACAGAAGGCAGAGTCCCGCCCACCAGGGACACTCACTGGAATAGCCCAATTATTCCCCACTACTCAATTCTCCTAGTACAGCTTATCAATACTTCACTACTCTATCTTCAACTAGCATAGCAAATTAACACTTCACTATTATCGTTATTTTCAACCATGCTACTGCCTAAATTAATTAGGACTAATTACACAATATAACTACCTTAAGCCACACCACAGTTGTGTCCAAATCATATCCACAATCCTGCCATGATAGGCATGTGTAACATTAAATTAATTTAATTTGCACATAGTAGACATTATTCCCCAGTCACAACTGTAGTCTCCAATTCACAACTTCCCAAGTCAACAAGTTGAGTCTACACTGCCATCAAACTATACTCTCTTGACGTTTTTAATCTCCACTCTCTAGGTGATTTCAAGGGGAAATAATTTTATTTACATCATCAGTTATTCCCCTTTTCTATGACACCTGCATAAGCACGTGGCGTGTCACGAACATCTGGTCCCAACCTCGTGAAGTGTCAAGGCGGCATTTCGTTTCATCTTTCCCAGTAAACATGTTCGGCGGGTATTTTTAGCCGTCCTGGGGAGTGTTGACATTCCTTGTAACTTGCTGTTAGTTAAGATAGTTGTCGCTTTATAGACAGTCCGTTTAATCAGAAAGCCTCTATAATAATCAACTGTTTAAACGCCGGGTTTTATTTTTGTGACATAGGCCCCCTCTTAAGAGAGTAGTCCATCTCACTCTTCTCCACTGCGAGTTTAATCCAGATGATTCATTCCTCTTCTTCCGGAGCTGGGTGTCTTGACAGGAAGTCCGCTCCAACATTGTCCTTCCCAGGAATGTACTCCACTGTGAAATTATAGGGTTGAAGTAACAACGACCACCGCATCAAACGGGCGTTGAGCTTCTGAGAAGTAGCCAGGAACATCAGGGGCTGATGATCCGACTGGACCCGAAACTTAACTCCATACAAATAGGGCTGGAATTTTTGCACGGCCCATACGAGAGACAAGCACTCTCTCTCGACGGTCGAATAATTCCTCTCAGCCTGGAGTAGTTTCTTGCTTGCGTATGCCACAGGTTTCAAAACCGAAGCATCGTCTTTCCCTTCCTGTAACAGGGCTGCCCCAATTCCAATCCCACTCGCATCCGTTCTCAACACAAATGGTTTGGAGAGGTCAGGGAGCTGCAATACCGGCCTGCTGACCAAGGCCTCCTTTAACTGACTATAGGCCGTCTCACATTCTGGTGTCCAAATGATTTGGTCCGGGAATCCCTTTTTCAAGGTTTCCGTCAATGGAGCTCCCAGTTCAGTGAAATGTGGGATAAATTTGTGGTAGAACCCACACAACGAGAGAAAAGATCGCACATCCTTCTTCGTTTTTGGCCTTGGTGCATTTCTGAATTTTCTCCAGGTTCTTTTCTTCTGGGACAATGTGTCCTGGAGTGATGGTGTGACCTAGAAATTCCAGAGTCTGGTAACCAATCATGCACTTGGTTGGACGAGCGGTAAGCCCTGCTTCCTTGAGTCTATTAAACACTCTCTCCAAGGATTGCAAGTGGTCATCCAAGCTGTCACTGGAAATCAGAATGTCATCCATGAATGAGATGATGGCCGGATCCTGTAAAGGATCTAGTAAAGTCCTCATCATGCGTGTAAACACACTAGGTGCATTGCTGAGTCCAAAGGGCATGACATTGAATTCGTAGTGTCCACTGGGTGTACTAAAGCCAACAGTGGTCGAATCTCCGGTTTGACTGGTATCTGATAGTACCCCCGACTCAGATCCACCTTTGAAAAGTACCGAGCCTTATGGAGCCTAGCGAATAACTGTGTTGGATTCGGCAGAGGTTCCACCTGAAATTGTGTATGACTGTTCAGAAGTCGGTAATCTATACACAACCGGTGTTCTCCACTTGGTTTCCGTAACAAAACTACCCCCGCATTGTATGGGGATGTGGATGGTGCAATCCCGTCATCCTCCAGCAGTTTTTGTATTTCCTCCTCCAGGGCCTTTTCTTTAGAGAATGGCACTGGGTAAACCTTTTGGCGAACAGGCTTCCTGTGTGGTCAAAGTCATCTCAAACTCCACCAACCTCGTTCGTCCTGGTTTATCAGTCAGTATCTCCTTATGAGACTTGAGAACCTGGGTTATCCTTTCCCTCTCCTGGGAGGTCAGATCAGGGTTCACCTGTACATCCTTGTAGGTTTCCTGGTGTACCAGGGGATATTCCCTGCCTTCGCTGGTTCCCACTTCAGTCTCCACTGCAACTGCCATTGCCATGAGGTGAGCTGCTTTGTCTCCGGGTCTCTCTTCGTATTTCCGCAAGAGATTGATATGGAAAATCTTCGACTTTCCCCGGATCCGAATTTGATAGTTGGTTCTGGATATCACCCTTTCCACGGGAAATGGTCCTTGCCAACCTATCTCCAGTTTGTTGTTTCCCGTAGGGAGTAGCAACAAGACCTTGTCTCCCACTTCAGAGATCTGTCTTTAGACCTACGGTTGTAGTAAGCCGCATGTCTTTTTTCTGGCCTTTTTCAAGTTTTGATTTGCCAGAGTCCATCCTTTGTGAGTTTTTCTTTTAGTTCCTCCACGTATTTATAGGAGGAGATCACTTCTTCTGACGTCCCCTCTTCAGTCCAACTCCTCAACATGGCTTCCAACGGTCCTTTGATTGGACGACCAAACAGCAACGTAGCGGGTGGTAGTCCTGTTGAGCCATGAGGAACTTCCCGATAGGCAAAGAGTGCTGCTGGGATATATTCATCCCACCTATCAGGTTTTTCCTGTGCCAGTTTCCTGAGCATTGTCATCAACGTGCCGTTGAAACGCTCTACTTGTCCATTGGCTTGAGGGTGGTAAGGGCTGGTATGTATGTGGTTAGAGTGAAACACTCTAAATACCTCCTCCATGAGTTTTCCACAAAACTGGGACCCATTGTCCGTCAGAATTTGATCAGGGAAGCCTAATCTGGTAAAGGCCTCCATCAGTGCGTCCGCCACTCGTTTCGAGTCAATCGTGGTCAACGGTATGGCTTCACCCCACATTGTACAGCAATCCACCATTGTGAGTATATACATGTTCCTCTTCCTAGTCCTGGGAAGTGGACCCACGATATCGATGGCTACCCTCTCGAAAGGAGAGTTCATGATGGGCATCTCACCCAAGACCACCGGTGCTGTCCAGTGTTTCGGTGCCACCCTCTGGCACTCAGGGCATGACTTCACATACCGACGCACATCCTCTGTCATTCCCGGCCAATAGTAGTGGCAGGAAATCCGCTGCATGGTGGCAGCAATACCCATGTGTCCACTAAAGGAGATGGTATGCCCCATATGAAGAATCTGGGACCGGTGAGCTTTCGGAACGACCAACTGACCGTATAGGTTGTCTCCCCTTCCTGCTCTCCTGTAGAGTATCCTGTTCTTCATGTAGTACTGACCCCGTCCTGGTGGATCAGCACTTTTCTGCAGCTTTTTGTAGCAAGGACGTAAAGTATCATCCTCACTCTGGGCAGTTCGTAGCTCCCCCGGCAGTGGGTTAGTCACAATTGCTTCTGCCTCTTCTGTTCTCGTCTGAGAGCGAGTCTGTATTGCTCCCATATGGATTGGCTCCCTGGGCATTCCCAGAAAGACATACCGGCAACCAAGGATTACTGGGAAATTGGATCGGTCAATACAGCGGCCTTGATTGTGCCGGTGACATACCTTGACCGAATCTCCACATTGGCAATGGGCAACTTCATGGCTACAGCACTCCTCTGTGCAGGCTGTATCTCCATGGTCTCACCTGTGAATTGTTCTGGATGTACCAGATCTGCAGAAATCACGGCCTCCCCGTCCAGTCCTGTGTCGTACAAACACTCCACTTGACGACCGTTAACCTCTACCAATTCCACTACAGGTGGTTTTTCCTGGTCTGGAGTCTCTTCCTCGGCCTCGACCTGTTCGGTGGGCTCCACCTTAGGTTTCCCGGGGCACACGACGAATTGAGTGTCTCCTGACTTTTCCCTGCAATCAATAGCATTGTGCGTATTCGACCTGCAGTGGTTGCACCATTTCCCTGTCCTAGACTTTCTAGTGCCTGACTTGAGTGAGCTCTCCTGGTGGCGAGCTTCTTTGTTGACCTTGGCATTTTCCGTGACAACCTCCTGGGAAGTCACTTGACATGCTGCGAAGTGAGGGCTCTTAGCCTTCGATTTGCAGTCCCTCGTATTGTGAGTGGGTGACTTACAAATTGAACACCACTTCTCCGACCACGGTCGTTTCGGTGTAGAGCTTGAAGCGCTCTTGCTTCCCTCCTTTGTCTTCTCTGAACTATCCTCTGATTTTTGCACATAAGGTTCCCCCTTTTTTGTTCCTGAGTTTTTCGCTTTCTTCTTGTCATGTTTCTCCTGACTTTTGGTGTTTGTGGAAAGGTTTTCCCCCGCCTCCCCATGTACTTCGACGAACCGTTCTGCTAATTTTGTCACGAGGTCAATACGTTCCGCTCCTTGTTCTCCCAGGAATGTCCTGAGAGGTATTGACATTTGCTTCTTCAGCTGGTCGACCACCATGAGTTCTTCCAGACTCTCGTAGTCATGTGCGAACCCAGTCAAATCCATCCACTTATGAAGATAGGATTTTAGACGCAAACCATAGGCGGCAAACAACTCCCCCGGTTCTCGTTTCGCTACTCGAAATTTTTTCCGGTAGGTATGTCACGTAACCTCGAATCGTTTCAGCAGAGCCGTCTTCAATTCGTCATAATTGTTCTCATGTCCTGGTGGCAGGCGAGAATAAACCTCGTAGCCTGTCCCGCGTAATCCCTGGGATAGCTTGAGATTCAATTTGTTACGCTCCAGACCCATAGCAACAGCCATGGCCTCGAAGCGTTGAAGGTATTGGTCAATCTTCTCCTTGTCCTCCTCGTAGATCGCTAGAGGAAACTTCATAGCATGGTAACTATGTCCACCTGCTGAAGTTGAGCCTGGGACTGAGGAACCTCCAACTGCACCCTCAGTTTCCCCATTAGATTGTCTCTTCAACTCAAGTTCCCTCATCCTGTACTCGTGCTCCCTTTTCTGAGCCTCCTGCTCTGCTTCCCGTTTCCTAGCAGCTTCCTCCACTTCCAGTTTCTTGACTGCCTGCTCAGCTTCAAGTTCTATCCTTCTAGTGGCTTGCTCAGCTTCTATCCTCTTAGTTTCTAACTCCATCTTCCTCAATTCCAATTCGGCCTTCCGATCATCTCTTTCTGCTTGACGATACTCTCTCTCCACTTCCTGTATGTAATCCGTTAAAGCTGAACCCGACAAACCCATTCCTTTCCCCCTTTTTCCCTTAGTTCTACAGTGGTTAATTTAGGGGTGGTCATTTTCTAGAAAGGTAAACTAGCAGGTTGAGTACAAGATAACTGCAAACTAATATATAGATATATGAACAAGTATTATAAATCTATATATTCACCACACCCAGCACACCACAACACAATCACTCAGTGACAAGAGTAGATTCAGGACCACAGACCTATGCAGACGTGTGAAGTGTGAACAGGTAAGATATTGGTCCTAACCCCTATCCACATTCACTCTAGCTGGATTCTCCAATATGATATCACCGTCTTATAACTAAGGATCCCGTGTCAAAAGACCCCGTTGTCAGAAGATCCCACTGTCAAAGGATCACTCTTGCAGGAGATCTCGCTGTCCAAGGATCACGTGTACGAGAGATCCCGCTGTCCAAAGATCCCGTTTACGAGCCCCCCAATAATGTCGTGTCTTAATTTAAAGTGTCGTCCTTGGAGTGACAGGAGTCAACACCCACATTATATTTTACCCCCTTTTTATATAACCTGGAGAATCCACCAGCTTCCGTCCACACACTCCCTCAGCCCGTGGATTCCTTTTCCTCTCTCTCTCTCTCTCACTGTCGTACTATGCCCCTCTCATTCTTCCTCAACGCAACATATTCCACAACTCATTCTTCTAACAATTAATAAAGATCAATTTATTAAAAGAAAATGTGTAATGTAAGTAAGGCGTGAATGCAAAGACAATGTGTTGTGTATTCTAATGTAACTGTAGAGTTCAGATTTCAAATTCCAGGATCAGAGTTCATTCATCATGACAGGGACTGTATGACGTCACACGAGTCAACACAATAGACCTCACCCGATTGAGAGTCCTTCCCTTCTAGACATGTCCTCCTCCCGGAGCTCTGGTGATCATGAAATCTGATTCTCATTCATCTCCACAATCTGGGAACGATACTGTTTTTGTCCCCTAACAAACCAACTATTCCTAATAGTTTATAGAACACTGAAATCTCATAGTTCCTGCGCAGTGAAAAAAAAATGGAACACTGTCTCATACACATGTGGTAATTTCTTCTTGTGAACTGTTCTCTAGTTTTCTTCTTAACCAGTCAGGGTATTTATACTCCAAGATATGTCTATATTTTCTACCTATTGTCTTAGTGTTGTGATTTCCTTGATACGTGTAACCACCATACTCAAATGTTTTGTTTCATCCAATGTGACCATCAGTCCCTACTGATCTAGTGATAAGTGGACTGAACATCCATCACTACTGGACTTTTTAAAGAATGGTATGACCTAAACTGAGCACAGTTTCTTAATTTCTTCCAGCGCAGATTCATTGAGAAAGTGGTTGGCCAATCTTTCTGCGCCACCATTTATTCGGGATCAGTTTTTTCTTTTCAGTAGTTCTGTGTTTCTGCTTCCCGACCAGAAGGAACCTGTAAATACATAACACAAACGGTGATAGCCTAACCGTCACTGATCTCTATTGGCTGATCGTGGGCCATCGGCCCTGCTTCAGAAAAATACATTGACCCTACTCTGACAGAGACAGATGACTTAACCCATTGGTTTTCATGAGGCCAAGACAAGAAAAGAAGGAAAAAAAACAACAACAAACAGAAGGCAGAGCCCAGCTCACCAGGGACACTCACTGGAATAGCCCAATTATTCCCCACTACTCAATTCTCCTAGTACAGCTTATCAATACTTCACTACTCTATCTTCAACTAGCATAGCAAATTAACACTTCACTATTATCGCTATTTTCAACCATGCTACTGCCTAAATTAATTAGGACTAATTACACAATATAACTACCTTAAGGCACACCACAGTTGTTTCCAAATCATATCTACAATCCGCCATGATAGGCACGTGCAACATTAAACTCCTTTAATTTTGGTACATAGTAGACATTATTCCCCAGTCACAACTGCAGTCTCCAATCACGACTTCCCAAGTCAACAAGTCGAGTTTACACTGCCGTCAAACCATACTCTCTTGACGTTTTAATCTGCACTCTCTAGGTGATTTCAAGGGGAGATAATCTATTTACATCAGCAGTTCTTCCCCTTTGCTTAAAGTACTACACGAATTATCTGATCTTTCTCACAGTTGTTCCCCTTTTCTATGACACCTGCATAAGCACGTGGCGTGTCACGAACATCTGGTCCCAACCTCGTGAAGTGTCAAGGCGGCATTTCGTTTCATCTTTCCCAGTAAACATGTTCGGATGTTAATTTTAGCCGTTCTGGGGAGTGTTGACATTCCTTGTAACCCGAGGTTAGTTAAGATAGTTGTCGCTTTATAGATAGTCCGTTTAATAAGAAATCCCCTATAATATTCAAATGGTTAAACGAGTTGTTTTATTTTTGTGACACTAGCTCCGCGGGCCGCAACATGACTCCCGGCGGGCCGCATGCGGCTCGTCAGCCTCGTGTTGGCTACCCCTGGTTGAAGACCTTCGACTGTGTTCAACATCAGAAATTATGGAACATTATGCTAACCATTTATGGTATCCATTTTAAGAGACTGGGTAAACCCCAGAATCTTGTTAGGGAAGAAACAATCTGTTTCACCCGTATGTTGAAACAACTCACTTTGAACAGAGTATAAAAAATGCGTAATATAAAGTGAATAATATAATCCGCCCTTCTTCCCATTTCCAACGACTACTTCCCAAAATTAGACTCGAAGTCCCGGTTCTTAAATGTTCTTTCCAACACTGGGTTGCTTTTAAAGTTTAAACTCCTGTTGACAGTCTTCATCTGTGATAAGCTCAAAGTCTGTAGGTCCTGCGTCCTATCTTGACAGATAGCACTGACACCAAGAATGTGCGGTAAACAGCTGAAAATGTGTGATGTTACGTGATCCTGTGTGTCTCTAAATACCACACTCTGAACGACTACATTGTGCGCTCATCCAGGTCTCAGGTCCCGTGGGACTGAGGTAAATACATCTTCATTGGCAAATGCGAGGCAAATAAACTGTGGTAGTGGCCACAGGGCTTACAGCGTTTCCACTTAAACCTCCGGTGAGCTGACGGCAGGTTAAGGGTCTCATTCACCGCATTGGTCAGTTGGACTGTACATCTGACTTCTTTTTCAGAGACTCGGGAATTACCATAATTATCCCAATTTGGACAACAAAGGCAGTAAGAGAGACTGCAACCAATACAGAGGCATTTCGCCTTTGAGTCATACTGGGAATCATATTCTGGAAAATTCTAGAGAAAAGACTAATACATACAACAGAACACCAGCTAAGTGAAACCCAGCTTGGAGTTAGGAAAAACAAAGGATACACAGATGCTATCTTTGCCCTATAATAAAATTACAGAAAAACAAAAAGCAACAACAACCAAATTTAATGAAATACTCTGCTTAGTCTTTGTCGGCTAGAAAAAGACATATGATATAGTACAGTGGTTCTCAACCTTTTTTGGCCCTGCCCCCCTTCACCATATTTTAGGACGTCATCCCCCCCCCCTCACCATACTTTTAGAATGTCATTCCCCCCTTTCATATTTCCTCCCTAAAAATTTCCCCCTGCCCCTACACAGTATACGTAATAATTGAAGCTAAATTTAATAGCACATACTAAAACAAGTCTAGACATCTACATAAAACGTGATTTGCGGATCTACTTACATTATAAAATGAAATTCAGAAGGGTAATACGTACAGAACTGTAAAGTATGAAGGGAAAAACAACATCAAGTAATCGGTTCTTATATTCACGCAGTCTAGAAATAATCTTCATTCCCCCCCCCCCCCCTGGAAACCCTAAAATTCCCCCGTGGGGGGGGGGGGGATATTCCCCTCCGGTTGGGAACCACTGATATAGTAGATAAAGTAGACAGAAGCTGTGGGGAATCCTTAAACGATATGGAGTAAGTGCACTTCTAACAAACCTAGAGTTTACAACAACAGTGAATATACGGCAAGAACAAACGGAGGACACTCAAAACCCTTCATCCTAAGACCCGGAGTTCGACAAGGATGTGCACTATCCCTCCTCTTGTTCATAACTTATACAGACAGCATATGTAAAGAAACCAACCAAACAGAGACGGTAACAACACCGCATGACGTAACAACATCGGATGATGATCAGAACACAAGAAGAACCAACGGTGAATTACACCATTTAAAAACTCCCATTTGCGGACGTTCAAGCACTAATAGCAAAATCAGAAGAAGAATTACAAGACCACATAAATATCCCACACGAAGTGTGTAAGGAGCATAACATGAAAATTAGCATAAGAATACAGAGGTAATGGTTATAACCAAAGAAGGAAAAACAACAGATTCATCTAAAACAGGGGTCACCAAACTTTTTTCACGGCGGGCCGGATTAGCTGAGAAAATGACGAGCGCGGGCCGGATAGTCATTCTGTAAAATACTTGCGCCGGTCTCCGTGGCGAAGGCCTTACAAACGCGGTTCGTAATCCTGTATACCCGAGTTCGAAACACGGCTGCGTGCGATTTGGCAGCCGACAACGTTACGCTTGTTTTTGTGCTATGTTATGGTTGCCGGTCGTTCAGAAAGAAATAGTAAACTACTAAACGTAAACTTGCCAAGACATCAATAACAGCAAACAATGCAGGTGTTGACTGCAAACGTCCTGTAAAGGATATACAACTAACTTTAACAATAATTGCAAGCTATAACGAGAGCTCTGGGGGGGGGGGGAGTCGAAAAACTAAGTTAATCATGGGAAGGGCGTGCAATGCACACAAAAAAACAAAGACAACCAACACATTTATTTACATATCCGAATCTCACAAACTAAGCCGCAAAAGAGGTTAGGGAGATTTGTGAAACTGGCGTGTGGCTTTCAAAATAACATCAATGTTTTGGTTTGGAATTGCTGCATCCAATCAAGAGAAATGCTTTCATATGTTCATCAGACAATCTCGTTCGATGTAGTGACTTCAGAGACTTAATTTTTGAAAATGTTTGCTCACAGACATAAGTTGTTCCAAACACTGATGCCATACCAGCGGCAAATTTCTTCAGATTCGGAAACTCAACATCAGGTAAGCAGCGGTACAATTCAACAAGTTTTCCTTGTCTGTGCTTCTCTTTCAACAAGTCATTTGCTTGCAAATCAATGAGCTCCAACTGTAGTTCAACTGGCACATCATCAAGGTTACAATCAAACGGTTTCTGGAACAGACGAATGTCACTCTCAATTCTGTCAAGATCTGAAAATCTCTCCAAACTCTTTGAAACAGTGAAAATGAGAAAGGTTTTCTCCTTCCAGTTGTGCTTCCAACAATGACAGCTTTCTCCGAAATCCTTTGATGGTTCTGTAGAGATCACAGACGAGGTAAACCTTTCCCTGAAGTTTCAAGTTCAGTTCATTCATGTCGACCAAAAATGACAACTTTGACAGCCAGGTAGGATCTGACAGCTGTGAATCAGCTCTATCTTTTTCAGTGAGGAAAATATCTATTTAGTTTCAGAGCTTGTGAAAACGAAGCAGGACTTTACCGCAGCTGAGCCACCTGACTGATGTGTGATAAGGCAAGTCACAGAATTCAGAATCAATTTATTCAAGAAAAGCCTGGAACTGACGGTGATTGAGTGCATGTTCCCGAATGAAGTTCACAGCAGAAACGACTGGTTTCAGTACACAATAAATATCTAAGTCTTCCTATAGAATACTTGCTGATGTATGATGCAGTGTATAAACAGAGCACCCGGAAGTTAAAAATCTTCCAACTGAGTCCTGATCTGCCCCACCAGACCCTTCCTCACTCCAGCCATGTTTTTTTTCCTCCATCAACTGTAACACCTCGAAGCTGATTCCGCTGAAGGTTATAGTCTTGCAAAATTGTTTGCACTTCCACGAAAATGTCTTTCCCAGTTGTTGTTCCATGCATGCTGCAAACGGACGCCAACTCTTCCGTTATCTGAAAGTCCAAATTGGCACCACGAATGAACACGAGAAGTTGTGACGTACTCGAGAGGTCAGTAGACTCATCCAGCGCCAGAGAATACCACAACAAGATCCTAGCTTTCTCGCGTATCTGTAGCACTATGTTCTCTCCAAGTTCTTCTGTTCTCCGCACAACTGAACTTGCCGAAAGGCTGATAGTTCCAAACAAATCGGCTTTCTCAGGACACAAGTCATTTGCTGCTTCGATCATACACTCTTTGATGAAGTTGTCATCAGTAAACGGCTTTCCTCGTTCTGCCATCTTATGCACTGTTTTGTAACTTGCACGAGTGACAGATTCATTTTCAGCACATTTTCTCGTGAAGATATTTCTTTGTGTTTCAAAATCACGTTTAATGGACTCATATTTCCCAGAGCGTAACTTTCCAGAAAACTTTTAATATGTTGATAGATGTTTTGTTTCGTATTGACGCCGAAGATTGTACTCTTTCAAAACGGCAACACTTTCGCTGCATATTACGCAACTGGTTTTCTGTCCCTTTGTTTCCACAAAGAAGTACTTTACTCCCCATTCTTCATTGAAAAATCGACACTCGGCGTTCACTTTTGTTTTCCTAGTAGCCATAATTAAGGGTGAAGTACACGGGATCTGAAAATGAAAAAAGACATTAAATTAGAAACATAATTAAATCCTATTGAAACAGAAGAAAAGCAGAGGACCTAGGGGTCACTGGTGAAGCTACGGCTCATCATAAGGTACATATACAGTTTATAGGTACCTTTGTGTAACCGCACAGAGATGATAGAGATAATAGCACAACGCCGACTGCTCATGGGCCGTAGAAGAAGAGAGGAAAAAGAAGACACAGAGAATCTCATTCTATTTCTACGGCTAACAAGAAAAGAAAAGATTTAGACATATGAAAAGAAATTCAGGTCCGTGTACAGGGAATCAGAATAATATAATTGAAAAAATACAACAACATCTGATTAATAATGTCAATGCACAAATAAATAAAATTCGTGATTAGATGCAATAACAAAATAGGCATCCCCAAGAATAAACATACACATGATCATCCTTCACAGTACCAGTGATCTTTCATTACAGCATGGGTAGTCATCCAACACAGTATCAGTGATCTTCCATCACAGTACTGTAACTGTAGTCTGATACACATCTCATCTCATCTCATCATGTTCCTCTTGTACCTTGCGGTGTCGAGGTGCAGTCCGTTTATACTTCTAAGTTTTTTTACGAGCAGTATGAAGATCCCCTGCCGACTTGCTAGGCTAGTCGCAGGTTTAGAACAAAAATCTGACCATAGGGAGTACATCCCCTATGGCGAGCCATATCCCCGTTAGCCCATAACGTGGCGGTCATGGTTTCCCAGTCTGCACCACGTGGAGGTGGGGTTGACTTGTGTAGTCTACGGGTCATCGGCCGGCTACTAATTTTCACTTTCACAACTCCTGGGAGAGGCTAGCCGATCCTAACCCCGCTGGCTGCAGGGCCAGGCGCAGTCCACACCTTGCAGACCTGATACACAACACCAGCAATTATCAGACAACAAGATGGAACAAAGATCATTCATTCAGTAGCATGTCCTTTGCAGAACTTCGCTCCCATAACAACCTTCCGGAAAACCTCTCGATCATAAGCAAGATGTCCCGCTTCAGATATAACCATCTGGAGATCATCCGCCACATCCTGCACCCATCTACTCTTTGGCCTTCCTCTTCCTCTCTTCCCAGGCATATACCCCTCCATTATTGTTCTCGGGCATAGACATAGGTATTCTATTCCTACATTCCTATTTAAACTATGAAGGTGCATTCAAAACTCACCCCGCAGCACGGTATGGAAAAACAGTGGCCACGCTCGACCGTGCCTGGGGCACATCTGTTCGCCCATCTGCTTGGTAGTGGCTCAGGGGGATGAGTTCAAAACCTCTGCTGAAAATTATACATCAGCATCTCTTCAGCCTCTGTTGTTCTCAAGGTCAAAGAGGCGAGAACATGGCTTGACTGGGCTCTTATAGGTACGCCAACACAAAACCCCAGTATCCTATGCATTTTTACAAGGGTATCATGGGATATGCTACTCCATACTCTTGTAGAACCGCGGCAGGCGGCTTCATTTGGTAATAGAATATATCTCATAATAAGGTTTGCAAAATATATAAATAGGGCAGCATAAATAAACAGCCTAGAGCAGCCAGGAGGTCTCCGCACGTGTGAAGATCTCCTATTATTCTAAACGTGATATTTACATTTAAATTGTATCACAACGGGTCGTGTTTCAGACGTTATATCAAGCAAGTTCGAGTACCGTCGGCGGGCCGGATGAAATGACGTCGCGGGCCGGATCCGGCCCGCGGGCCGTAGTTTGGTGACCCCTGATCTAAAAGAACACCCCCTGAAACAGGTAAAGGGCTTCAAGTATTTAGGAAGTATAATATCGTCAAATGGCATATCAGAAGACAAGATCAGTAGTGTAGAAGTAGGAAACGACGCGAATTTGCGGATCTTATATATTATTACTAATTATCGACCCTGATCCGCAAAGGGCGATAACTCTTTTCCCCCAAAAAGTAGGCGTGGTCAGAGTAGGTGTTGCGAAGTGACTAATCAGAGTGGGTGTGGTCTAGTGACTCATCAGAGTGGGTGTGGTCTAGTGACTCATCAGAGTAGGTCCTATAGTATACAACATTTAAAATAACAAACTAACGCGTCAAGTAAGGTATATAATAATTTTTAATAAAATATATAAAGTTATAAATAATTTTTTTCTGCGCGGGGAAGTGTGGGAAAGTCTCGAAGGTAGTACCGGGAAGTTATACGTCGACGAAGTGTGGGAAAATCTCGCGCGGCTGTGACGGCGGTCGGTTCATAACAGACGTGGAGGGGTGCATATGGAAAAGCCATTAAGTAACGGGTTGTAAAAACGTTGGTGAGTGGTGTGTTAAAATATTTTGAACTGTTAGCACATTGATGGTGTACATTAGTAGGAATAGACGGAATAGTTGAGGTGGCGATAGTAGTCATAGTGGGTATAGCTTAATGAAATTAGTTGATAAGGGGTGGTTAGTTAGTAAGTTAGTTAGTCGCAGTTCCAACTTCACATTATGCTCCGTTCCTGTGCCAGTGAATATCACACAAAACGCTCCCCACTGCCCAATGTGAAAAGTGGAAAAGACAGGAGTCTCGACAAACAACAGCCCGCACAGATACACTGTGCATAATGCCACCGCCAGAATGTCAACACACCATACAAATACAGAATGTCAAAGGGGTGGTTATTAGTTATATGTAGAGGGTCGTAGTGGCTTACTCACTAACATCACGTGTGTTACAAATGAAACCTTATAAAGTAAAGTAGTTGATTGTAATGGATATGGTGTAGTGTCATTCAGTGTTAAGGGGTGGGTAGCAGGTAATAGTTGTTAAGAGGTGGTCAAGTAGTGGTCAAGTAGTGGTCAAGTGGTCGAGTGATCACTTAAATTGTCGGCGAAAGTATGTGTAGTGAAACGGTAGTGGATAAAGTGATCGATGACAGGGTCAAGAGGTGGACAACCAGTGGTCAAGTAGTGGTCAAGTGGCCGACTGACCACTTAAATTGTCGTTGAAAGTATCTTTAGTGAAACGGTAGTGGATAAATGGGTAGATGACGTGGTCAAATATTGATCAAGCAATGGTCAAGTAGGGGTCAAGTGGTCGAATGACCACTTAAATTGTCTGGGAAAGTAGGTGTAGTGAAACGGTAGTGGATAAAGTGATCGATGACGTGGTCAAGAGGTGGTCAAGTAGTGGTCAAATGGTCGAGTAACCACTTAAATTGTCGGGGAAAGTATGTGTAGTGAAACGGTAGTGGATAAGTGCTCGATGACGTGGTCAAGAGGCGGTCAAGTAGTGGTAAAGCAGTGGTCAAGTGGTCGAATGACCACTTAAATTGTAGAGGAAAGTACGTATAGTGAAACAGTGATGGATAAATTAAGTAGTGACGTGGTCAAGTCGTGGTCAAGTAGTGGTCAAGCGGTCGAGTAACCACTTAAATTGTAGAGGAAAGTACGTGTAGTGAAACAGTGATGGATAAATTAAGTAGTGACGTGGTCAAGTAGTGGTCAAATTGTCGAGTGACCACTTAAATTGTAAGGGAAAGTACGTGTAGTGAACCTGTATTGGTTAAAGTGATCGATGACGTGCTTAAGTAGTGGTCAAGTAGTGGTAAATGCTCGAGTGACTACTTAATTTGCGGTGAAAGTAGGTCTAGTGACATGGTGATGATAAAGAGTTGGTCAAGTGGTGTTCAAGTACTGGTCAAGTAGTAGTCAAGGGTCAAAGGGTGGTCAAGCGACCCCTAAAGTTGTAGGGGAAGTTACTGTAGTGACAGTAGTGGTTAAAGTGAGCGATGACATGATCAAGACGTTATGCCGACTGCTAAGTTCAGAAAGTAATGTCCTTAGTATTGGTAATTTCCCAAACAGTAGCGCCTCGAGCACTGATTTTGCATTGGTCAATAGCACCTAGTGGTACAGTCGACACACATGGACAATAGTTACATCCGGTCAAAGATGGCGTCGCACCCTTTCACACATGGGTAATTGCTACAACCAGACTACGTCTCATTCGCTACAACTGGTCAAATATGGCGTCACATCCGGTCACATGTGTAATAGTACAGTCGAGACAAGGGCTCATTGGCTAAAACCAGTCAAAGAATTCCCTGCTTCCGGTCAAAGAGGTAATGGCACATCTGAGACACGTGGTTAAGAGAAAAACTATAGAAAAACGATTTTCTATCGGTTGTCGAGTCAGGGAACTTAGCGTATGATGATCACTGTCTATGGGAGTGATTCTACTGCATCATCAACACTGCATCCGAAGGGTAAAATGGTCACCCTTCTCTCTTTTCTATAGCCGTGTAGGCCTAGTGTTACCGGGTTACACCAAAGGACACCCGGGCATCAACACAACATAAACTGGTCTCGAAAACCCCATACGCGCCTGTAAACAACTAATCACAGTGTCCGACTAAGCCTTTCTCATACTCATACTGCAGAGAAGTGATCACCGACGGTAGTCGGTGAAGTCGTATATGTACGTAACAGCTATCGGTTCATACAACGACGAGTGGGTAGTGGATGTTAACAGATGCACACAAACACAACAAACTGCCCCGACTTAACCTTAGGCAATGCACGTAACATGACAGGTCACATGTCCGCCGTCATAACCAGCGACGTTATCACGTAGCAAAATAGACATCCACACTTTCATTTCCTTTCTATGTGTCCATAGTGTCTTTACATCTTTCTCCAGAAAGCCATTTCCAAGACCAATATATGTTTTTCAGTGTACCTGCTCAGTGCCACACTTCACAACCAGACAAAAGTACACCTTCAATCGTCAAATAAGAAAATATGTTAGACAAAATATTAAAATTATTGGTCAAATACAGAAATATCTCGTCCAAACTTATAAAAAGTAGGAACATTTGTTAACCTATTGAGAAAAATATCAATCAAGTAGGAAAGTTTGTTAGTCAAATACAAAAAATAGTGGCCCAGTACAGAAATATCGCAGCCAAATTTTATAAAATGTGTTAGCCAACGGTGAAAACTATTGACCAAGTAACGAAATATCCCCACCAAACTTATGAAAAGTACGAAACTTTGTAAAGCAAGTATGAAAAGGTGAAAATCGCAATTTTATTGTTCGCTTCACTTAATATACAGATGTAGACTAAGTATAGGTATAGGTTAGATATAGGACTATATCGAGTTTACCTTTTGCGCAGTAAAATTGCGATTTATTAGTTTTAAATTGTAATTAAAATTTAACTTCTTCCCTTTCTAACACTGAGAGTTTGTTGTGTCTGATGTATAATTAGGGTTAGGGCTAGTAAGAAAGAGTTTGCTGTGTTTGATGTATATAATCCTTTATTTTCCTTAGGCTTTTCTTAGGCGATCATCTTTAGTTACTGTGGTAGTCCAAGGAATTCAAATAATTCGTCTCCGAAACCCCCCTCTCTGTTGTTTTTTTCAAGTTCTTCCTAGGGGTGATGGTCGATGACCCTATTCGTTGTCTAGAATAGCACCTAGTAGGTTAAGGGGGACAGATGCTTTACCTCCATTAGGTTGGAAAATCTGCCTAGTCAGCAGATATTATCCTGTTCTGTAATCAAAAAGAATGTTAGTGTTATTTGTTATGAAACATTGAAAGTCGGTTAGACGATGTGGTAGCTGGTATTCAGGAGTTCACTAAGGCAGGCGTGGTTTTAAGAAAGGTTGACTTTATAACAGACAGCGGTGGTTGCTTGCAGCCTTGCCGTTATTGTGGATGTGAAATGATAATGTGAGCTAGGAGTGGACACCGTAAGAAATGTTATTTTAGGCAGACTTCGAGAAAAACCGTTGTATTGTTGAAAGATGGAACAATGAAAGGTTAGTGTAGCAGACATTGTGGTATGGAAAGTTGAAGATGGCAGCCATGGGAAATGGTTCTGTGATGACGAAAACCTAGATGATACAGAAACTATACCAGGTGGAACCATAGACGACCTTACCATAAATGTTGTTAACTGTCATGGGTGTTTCAATGGAGCATGTGTACAATGGAGGTTTGAAGTTCTTGGTGCTGTGACCACTTTGTGTTAGAAAGAAACCAAGAGTGTGGAGAGATGAGTGATTAGTCTGTATAAGGGTTTCTGTAGCAAATACGCTGAAGTTGGAGCTTTCGGTAATATAAAATCGGGAAAGTGGTGACATTGATAGCGTCTTTTCAGATAAAAGTTCAAGACACGTTTGACATAACTACAGAAGTTACATTTTTTCCTAATTTGGGTACCACATTTTTTCTTAAGCTTGGTCGACATAGTTCTTACTTTTCCATAGCTATTTCTTAGACTGGGTGACAGATTTTCCTAGTTTTTATCACTTTGGACGACAAGTTTATAAGTTTGTTTGAAATAGGTCTGTACTTGGTCAATATTTTTTTCACATTTGGTTAACAAAGTTTCCTACTTTTCATAAGTTTGGATGTGATATTTATAACTTTGGTCAACATTTTAGTTGTGTTGGCTAATATTTTTTCCTAGATTTTTATAAGTTTGGTCGAGCTATTTCTGTATTTGGCCAACATTTTTCCCATTTGGCTAACAAATTTTTCTACTTTTTATAAGATTGGATGATATATTTATAAATTTGGTTGAAACATGTCTTTACGTGGAGAATATTTTTCACCTTTGGTTAACAAAGTTTCCTACTTTTCATAAGTTTGGACCAGATATTTATAAGTTTAGTCAACAGTTTTGTCAATTTGGCTAACAAATTTTTCCTACATTTTACAAGTTTGGGTGCGCTATTTCTTTACTTGGCCACTATTTTTAATCTTTGGGTAACACATTTTCCTGGTTAGGTCGACATATTTTTCTAAGTTTTGTAAGTTTGGTTGAGATATTTCGTAACTCGGCCAGTATTTTTCCTACGTTGGGTACCATATTTTGTTATATCAGTCGACATTTTTATAAGTTTGGATGAGATATTTCTTTACTTTGTCAACATTTTTCACATGTGGCTAACAAATTTTCCTACTTTTTTAAAGTTTGGTGGAGATATTTATAAGTTTGGCCGATAATTTTCACATTTAGTTAACACATTTGCCTACTTTCTATGAGTTTGGATATGAAATGTCTTTACTTGGTCAATAGTTTTCACCATTGGCTACCACATTTTCATACATTTTATAAAATTTGGATGCGATAATTCTTTAATGGGCCACTATTTTTTTTTCCATCTTTGACTAACCAATTTTCTTACTTTGGTCGACATGTTTTCCTACTTTTTGTAAGTTTGGTCGAGATATTTCATACCTTGGCCAATATTTTTCCTAATTTGGGTAACACATTTTCTTATAACGATCGACATATTTATAAGTTTGTCCATCGTTTTGCCTATTGCATTACTTCGGTCGACATATTTCTTGATGTTACTAGCATGTTTTCTTACTTGTTAAAAGTTGGGATGAGATATTTCATTACTTGGGCAATATATTGCACCTTTGCCTAACAAATTTTCATATATGTTATAAGTTTAAACGACACATCTATAAGTTTGACCGATGCTGTTTCCTATTTGGTTAACATGATTTCTTAGTTGGCCAATATTTCTTTCTCATTAGGTTAACACATTTTCCTAATTTTTGTAAATTTGGTGTAAATTTTTCTTTACTTGGTCAATTTTTTTCTCATTAGGTTAACAAATTTTCCTTATTTTTGTAAGTTTGTTTGCGATATTTCTGTATTTGGCCGACCTTTTTCCCATTTGGCTGACAAATGTTCCTACTTTTTTATAAGTTTAGTTGCACTATTTATAAGTTTGGTTGAAATTTGGCCAAAATTTTCACCTTTAATTAACAAAGTTTCCTACTTTTCGTAGGTTTGAACGATGTATTTCGTTAGTTGGACAATATTTTCCCCATTTGGCTAACAAATTTTCCTAGTTGGCCAAGATATTTTCCATTTGGTTAACATATGTTCCTACTTTTTATAAGTTTGGGTGATATATTTCTCTGTTTGGTCGATACCTTTTCATACTTGCTTAACAAAGTTTCGTACTTTTCATAAGTTTGGTGGGGATATTTCGTTACTTGGTCAATAGTTTTCAACGTTGGCTAACACATTTTATAAAATGTGGCTGCGATATTTCTTTACTGGGCCACTATTTTTTTGTATTTGACTAACAAACTTTCCTACTTGATTGATATTTTTCTCGATAGGTTAACAAATGTTCCTACTTTTTATAAGTTTGGACGAGATATTTCTGTATTTGACCAATAATTTTAATATTTTGTCTAACATATTTTCTTATTTGACGGTTGAAGTGGTACATTGAAGGTGTACTTTTTTCTGGTTGTGAAGTGTGGCACTGAGCAGATACACTGAAAAAACATATATTGGTCTTGGAAATGGCTTTCTCGGAGAAAGATGTAAAGACACTATGGACACATAGAAAGGAAATGAAAGTGTGGATGTCTAATTTGCTACGTGATAACGTCGCTGGTTATGACGGCGGACATGTGACCTGTCATGTTACGTGCATTGCCTAAGGTTAAGTCGGGGCAGTTTGTTGTGTTTGTGTGCATCTGTTAACATCCACTACCCACTCGTCGTTGTATAACCCGATAGCTGTTACGTACATATACGACTTCACCGACTACCGTCGGTGATCACCTCTCTGCAGTAAGAGTATGAGAAAGGCTTAGTCGGACACTGTGATTAGTTGTTTACACGCGCGTATGGGGTTTTCGAGATCAGTTTATGTTGTGTTGATGCCCGGGTGTCCTTTGGTGTAACCCGGTAACACTAGGCCTACATGGCTATAGAAAAGAGAGAAGGGTGACCATTTTACCCTTCGGATGCAGTGTTGATGATGCAGTAGAATCACTCCCATACACAGTGATCATCATACGCTAAGTTCCCTGACTCGACAACCGATAGAAAATCCTTTTTCTATAGTTTTTCTCTTAACCACGTGTCTCAGATGTGCCATTACCCCTGTGACCGGATGCGACCGCCGTCTTTGAACGATTGGGTTATTAGCCTAGTGTTCCACGTGTATCGTTATGCGTGTCACTGGATGCATCGCCATCTTTGACCGGTTTAGTTATTAGCCACGTGTAGTGGTTGTACCCTTATACATGTGATCGGAAGCAGGGAATTCTTTGACTGGTTTTAGCCAATGAGCCCTTGTCTCGACTGTACTATTACACATGTGACCGGATGTGACGCCATATTTGACCAGTTTTAGCGAATGAGACGTAGTCTGGTTGTAGCAATTACCCATGTGTGAAAGGGTGCGACGCCATCTTTGACCGGATGTAACTATTGTCCATGTGTGTCGACTGTACCACTAGGTGCTATTGACCAATGCAAAATCAGTGCTCGAGGCGCTACTGTTTGGGAAATTACCAATACTAAGGACATTACTTTCTGAACTTAGCAGTCGGCATAACGTCTTGATCATGTCATCGCTCACTTTAACCACTACTGTCACTACAGTAACTTCCCCATACAACTTTAAGGGGTCGCTTGACCACCCTTTGACCCTTGACCACTACTTGACCAGTACTTGAACACCACTTGACCAACTCTTGATCATCACCATGTCACTAGACCTACTTTCACCGCAAGTTAAGTAGTCACTCGAGCATTTACCACTACTTGAGCACGTCATCGATCACTTTAACCAATACAGGTTCACTACACGTACTTTCCCTTACCATTTAAGTGGTCACTCGACAATTTGACCACTACTTGACCACGTCACTACTTAATTTATCCATCACTGTTTCACTACACGTACTTTCCTCTACAATTTAAGTGGTTACTCGACCGCTTGACCACTACTTGACCACGACTTGACCACGTCACTACTTAATTTATCCATCACTGTTTCACTACACGTACTTTCCTCTACAATTTAAGTGGTCATTCGACCACTTGACCACTGCTTGACCACTACTTGACCGCCTCTTGACCACGTCATCGAGCACTTATCCACTACCGTTTCACTACACATACTTTCCCCGACAATTTAAGTGGTTACTCGACCACGTGACCACTACCTGATCACCTCTTGACCACGTCATCGATCACTTTATCCACTACCGTTTCACTACACCTACTTTCCTAGACAATTTAAGTGGTCATTCGACCACTTGACCCCTACTTGACCATTGCTTGACCACTATTTGACCACGTCATCTACCCCTTTATCCACTACCGTTTCACTAAACATACTTTCCCCGACAATTTAAGTGGTCAGTCGGCCACTTGACCACTACTTGACCACTGGTTGACCACCTCTTGACCCTGTCATCGATCACTTTATCCACTACCGTTTCACTACACATACTTTCGCCGACAATTTAAGTGATCACTCGACCACTTGACCACTACATGACCACTACTTGACCACCTCTTGACCACGTCATCGATCACTTTATCCACTACCGTTTCACTACACATACTTTCCCAGATAATTTAAGTGGTCACTCGACCACTTGACCACTACTTGACCACCTCTTGACAACTATTACCTGCTACCCACCCCTTAACACTGAATGACACTACACCATATCCATTACAATCAACTACTTTACTTTATAAGGTGTAATTTGTAACACACGTGATGTTAGTGAATAAGCCACTACGACCCTCTACATAGAACTAATAACCACCCCTTATCAACTAATTTCATTAAGCCATACCCACTATGACTACTATCGCCACCTCAACTATTCCGTCTATTCCTACTAATGTACACCATCAATGTGCTAACAGTTCAAAATATTTTAACACACCACTCACCAACGTTTTTACAACCCGTTACTTAATGGCTTTTCCATATGCACCCCTCCACGTCTGTTATGAACCGACCGCCGTCACACCCGCGCGAGATTTTCCCACACTTCGTCAACGTATAACTTCCCGGTACTACCTTCGAGACTTTCCCACACTTCCCCGCGCAGAAAAAAAAAATTTATAACTTTATATGTTTTATTAAAAATTATTATATACCTTACTTGACGCGTTTGTTTGTTATTTTAAATGTTGTACTATAGTACCTACTCTGATGAGTCACTTGACCACACCCACTCTGATGAGTCATTAGACCACACCCACTCTGATTAGTCACTTCGCAACACCTACTCTGACCACGCATACTTTTTGGGGGAAAAGAGTTATCGCCCTTTGCGGATCAGGGTCGATAATTAGTAATAATATATAATATCCGCAAATTCGCGTCGTTTCCTACTACTACACTACTAAGATCTACAACAGATGAAATAAGGCAAACCAACTCATTGGACAAATGGCACCAATACTAAAGAACAAACCTATATCAATAGCTCCTAACAAAGCACCCTACAACACAATCTTCCTACCAAGTCTACGCTATCAATGCCAAGCCTGTATAATTCTTTAAGATACTGCAGAAAAATAGAACAGAAAATTTATAAACAACGGAAATGAGATTACTTAGAAGAATATTCAATGTATCAAGAATAGAGAAAATCAGAAATGAACAAATCAGGACTAAATGTCATGTTATATGAGCCCTAGATTTTATCAGAAAACAACACGTTAAATAATTTGGCCATATAACTAGGTTACCAACTAACAGTATACCACAACAAGCAATGATGTACAGGTCAAACAGAACCAGAAGAAGTGGCCGGACATGTAAACGATGGACAGAGGGAATCACACAATCCATGGGAATCCCGATATATATGAAGTCCATAAACGGACATTCCCCCGCTGTTTATACTTCACCTCGACACCGCAAGGCACAAGAGGAACACGGTTAGATGACATGAGTTTAGAAAGCAATGGCAAACTACTGAACATAATTTTGCCTAGTAAATCAACCTGGGGTTGGGGTTGATTGCAACGTCTTACAAAGGCATACATCATTAAAACAACAACAACAACAACAACAACAACAAAGCGCCCAGATTGCGCTATTTCTTTTATTTTATCTTCCCGTTCCAGTCTGACGAAATAAGGCGGGGAAAAAGACAGCTGGATTCTCTATGCATTCCCAGACTGCTTCTGAATGGGGAGGAGGAACGTCGTACCTCTGATTCAGGCCTGAGATATGAACTGCTTCTCCCTCACAACCTTCAAAGATAACGAATAAATTACTATACTTATTATATTTTAACATTCTTCTGTATAGTGCCGGGTCCATAAGTCTTGAAGATACTGCAGAAAAAAGTGTGTCTCAAATTACTCTCAGATATCCCGGTAGGTAAGGAAGTTATATAAGAATATAAATATATGTACAAAAACTAGCCTTTGGTTTCCTTACACTGAACAATAGACATAGACCTGTCTACAGCCAAGCCCTCCGCTATTCATTGAGTTAGTGGCACAGCTGTTTAGATTTCTAGCGAGTCGTCCTGCTGGTAGCCCACACCGGAACAGACGCATAGATAACGTTGATAGCTGAAAAGGAAAAAGAACTCGGGTGGGTGAGTAGAGCCTGTAGCAGTTTGCGTTCTATGAGAAATACGTAGGCGATTAAAATTTGTAGGATAAGGCAGAATAGCTACAACCACTTACAGAGAGTTAACCTATCTAGAACTTTAACAAGTCGTTTCTATCGAGACAGTCAGTCTCCGCCGGTGATACGACTCTAGTCTATAATTAATACTGACCACGATTGTTGTCATAAACTATTACTGACAACAGAGCTGATTTCTAGAAGTTAAATGTACTTAAGTTTAAACTTCCGGTGCGCTGTCTTCGAGGTACGGGTTTTATTACAAACATGCAAGATGGACTGTAACGTTGACTTCTCTTTCATAAAGCAATGTGAAAAAAAGTTAGTTGCATATCCTTTACATGACGTCGCAGTCAACACCAACATTTGTTGCTTTTGTGATCTCTTGGCAAGTTTACAGTTTGCCCTTGCTTTCTAAACGACCTGGCACCGATACTATTTAGTAAAAAACAACACAAGGTAGTCTATTGCCAAATCGCCCGCAGCTGTGTCTCGAATGCGGGTATGCGGGATTACGAACTGCGTCTGTAACGCCACGGAGCCGGCAATGTGAACTTCTTTTTTTTCGCATATCCTTTACAGGACATCGCTGTCAACAGCAGCATCTTTCAACTGATTGTTGATTTCTTGGCAAGATTACGCTCAGTAGTTTGCCATTGCTTTCTGAGCGACCGGCTCACATATCAGGTAAGTTACCGACGCAGAGAGAACCGCTACCAATTCTCGCGCACGTCACGTTACTCACGAAACTATAGGGGATTACAGAGAAAGTTGTATAAATCCCTAGACCAGGGAGACCGGCTTAATGTGAACTTACTGACTGTAGAATTGCCTGATAATCAATCAGGCGTTAGAGTTGGTGGCAATATCATGCAAAGACAAGCAATACTTGATTAGCCGAGGTCTGGCGTTGTTTGCTTAGTATCCCGCACTGAAACTGCAGTTACAGCGGCTACATGTATGCCTACGGTTTGAGGCGTCCATTAAGCTCGGCCACACCTGTCCGCTGTTGAGGAAGTACCTTTGCAACAATTGTTCACACAAGTATTTCCGGATACAATGACCTTACCTCTTTGGTCACATCCCTATCGCCCTCCACACATACAGTCATACACTCATAAACACGCACACTGGTATACTAAGTCTAATTAAACTTAAAACGTCGGTGCTCCTAGATCTTTACAATTTTGGAACCAATTTATTAGACTATTTTCCTGTGCTACATGTCACTATGTGAACTGCTGTCTCAACCCTATGTGTAATCCATGTTACAGTAAAATTGTTTGTCAGTGTGTTATATACATTATGTTTATTATATATCTCAAAGTAAAAGTGTCATTTAAATGGCACCGTTTCAGACCATTAGAATGAGAATACGGCACTGGCCTCATAAATTTAGACCGATCGGCACTCGATGGTCAATCTCAAAATGGTCACTATGGTTAATATAGTGCCGTTCTTTTCCCCCAGAACATTTCCTCATAATCATTAGAGGCTTACCAGACCTGGGAATCATGTCCAATACACAATACCAAATAAAAGTTGTTCGTGGTGGAGAGGTGGCGGGGGTGGGAGGTGGTGTTCGAATACATGACCACGGGGCCGATAAGCAAGCGCTGCACAGCTCATGGCGAGGGCAATGAACATAGGTGTAAACGTCGTTGTAGAGATACTGTCCATCTCGCTTAATAGGCCCACATTGGCAATAATCATAATCGTCTTTTTAAGCAGCAGTCCAATTTTAGCGACAACGTACAAAAGTGGGCTGATATAAATGAAGCTCCAAACCCGGGAGAAAACGCATCTAGAACATAGTATGAACATTATGTACGTTATATTGCTTAATAGGCCCACATTGGCAATAATCATAATCGTCTTTTTAAGCAGCAGTCCAATTTTAGCGACAACGTACAAAAGTGGGCTGATGTAAATGAAGCTCCAAACCCGGGAGAAAACGCATCTAGAACATAGTATGAACATTATGTACGTTATATTGGAACACTAAACACCGTCATCATCTAGTGCCTTGCCTGCTAGCGTAGGCGATCATGTCTCTCCACAAACTGCGATCTCCAACGTTACTGATCAATTCGTGTTTTGACTCCCTTCCGTGCCATGCCACAAGATTGCCAAGAATCTTCTCACACTGCCATCTTCTTTCTCTCTCTCCGCAAATCTGTCCTGTTGTCATAAAGAGTTCCAGATTTGTGTCTCATTAAACAGAACTACATGAAAACAATTTATATTCGATCTTATACCTTACGTCAGCAACTACTTGGATACAGGTCACACCTTTAAGTCACATATCGATATACATTGTTTTTATGTTTTCTTCTTCAGCTCTATAATTCCACCTTTGGATTGTGGGGTTGTCATAATGCACGTGTCTGTGGTCACGGTCTGACTCTGCTCCCTGTCCTAAACAAGTACATGTAAGTGTATCAATGCTGCAATCTGTCCATTGTCTAATGTGTTCACTTCATGATTTCTTTTGATTTCTCTTAAGTGTGAACTACCAGGCGTTCACCGACAGTTCGCATAATTTTACACCATGTGGTACTAAAATAATTAGAATTTTGTAAAAGATATTACAAGATTACAATTGCGTTTCACAGTTTAAAAAATGTAGTTTTTGCTATCCACAGATGTCACGCACCCGTCCTCCACATTTCCGCTTTAAAAACATTACAATTATTGGTATGGTACATTTATTGTGTATTTTAGTTTCTATTATTTGTCAAAATACTTATGTTTGTATTGTTGTTGACAAAAGTACACTCTACTGACATGTGGGACACCTGTTTTCTATCTATGGTAGATTTATGTATACGCGTTTTAGGTATAATTATATTATTGTACTATTTTTAACTGCTTTCCCCTCGTCATTCTCTTTACGTTTACCTCGTCCGAGATCCTGGTCACGTTTGTGCAAGCGTTTGCCTTCATTCGTTTTCAGCAGGACCTAAACATGACTCTTTTCATTTGTCTTATTAAATATTGTAACAACCTACTGCAGTCATTATCTTTCTTATCTGTTCTTTACAAATGCGCCTCATTGTTTAGAAAGGGCAGTGCGGCTGACTTTTCACAAAATATAGAGCATTCATTCATTCATTCATTCATTCATTCATTCATTCATTCATTCATTCATTCATTCATTCATTAGCATGTCCTTTGCAGAACCTCGCTCCCATTACAACCTTCCGGAAAACTTCTCGATCACAAGCAAGATGTCCCGCGTCCGATACACCTATCTGGAGATCATCCGCCTCATGCTGCACCCATCTTGTCTTTGACCTTCCTCTTTCTCTCTTCCCATGCATATGTCCCTCCGTTATTGTTCTGCAAACTTTCATGACGTTTTAAGTGACCAAACTATATCAATTTTCTTTGTTTTATCGACTTTAATAGCCAACCTTCTTCAATATTCAGCTCTTGAAGTATGGATGCATTTGTTCTTTTCTTTACCCAAGATATTCTTAGAACCCGACTGTATCATTTATATTCAAAGGCATTTAGGAGCTGTTCAGCTTGTTTAGTAAGTGTCCAGGTCTCACAGGCGTATGTTGCAATGGGAAAGATGCTTTATCTTAACAATCTAATTTTTGTAGTTCTGTCTGTCCCATTCCATAATTTATTCAGCTGTTTTAGTCTTTGAAGAAAAATTGATAGTCATTCGTTTAATTTCTTTCATTGTGTCACCGTTGTTGGTAACCAATGACCCACGATATTAAAAATTGTCCACAACCTCCAATCTTTCCTCATTAACACATATTTCTTTCTCCATAGTAGTTTTATCTGTACGCATCACCGTACAGTGGATACCATCCTACTGTGGAGTACCCGGAAACGACAGAGCTGATCAATTGGCTAAGGAAGGAGCAAAGGAAGAACAGCCTGACGTGCCCATTACATACCACCAAAAGAAAAGACTGATCAAATCCGCCAGAAGGAAACCAAAACCTGCTCAAGACGACTACCACGTTATGGACAGACCAGAACAAATCATTATTCTGCGCCTCAAAACAGGACACAATAGATTACGCAACCACATGTTTACACAATTCAAGATTGGTGACTCAGCCATGTGCACATGTGATTTGGCGTCACAGACAACAGGTCACATACTCCAAGACTGCCCAAACTACAACATACCCAGGCATACCTTCTGGCCTAGAGAGACGACAGTGGAAGATAAACCTTTATGGACCGCTGAGTGAAGTAAAAAAGACTGTTACATTCATACAAGAGACAACATTGCAGTTATAGACATATTTCAAGCGAACGAAAGAAGAAGAAGATATGAATGCATTATCTTTGTTTTTGCTATGTTAAGATATAAGTTGTGATTGTCACGATTTCTTTGGGTTGAAGTTTTTTCTATGTCATTCTGTGGTGTGGATAGTAATACTGTATCATCAGCATACAGAATCTCTGGTATTTCATGAGCACTGACATTTAGGGCATCATATAGTTCCCTGGTTATATCATCTCTGACATTTCTCATTATATTTTCCACATACAGGTTAAACAAACAGGGTGACACTACACATCCCTGACGGACTCCTTGCTCGATGTCAAACCAATTTGATGTCTCGCCATCTATTCTAACCTCTGCTCGTTGGTCAAGATAGAGCATTTATATGAGGTGTCCTACATGTGATGGTAAGCCCATATTCCTCATGATTTCCCAAAGTTTATGATTCTGTACCCTGTCAAATGCCTTTGAATAATCCACAAAACATGAGAATAGTTTACATTAAATTATCTCCACTTCTCTATTAGTTAACGCATGTTGAGTATGTAATCTCTTGTTCCTCTTCCTTGTCTAAATCCAGCTTGAACCACGTTAAATTCTTCTTCCATTTTCTTACGAAGTATTCCCATTATGATTTTTAGTTATTTAGATATTTTAATAATTTAGAGCATACTATTTTTAATAATACAGTGCACAGACCACTCATGGCTTACAAATCTGTTAAAAGAAGCTAGATAATGAATGCGATATGTACGCTGTAAGAAACTACTATAAGTGCACTATAACATGTTGAACAGATGCAGCATCAAATGCCAGTATCCCTCGTATGTTGAAGAATTTCAATAACTCAAACAACTTAACAGATTGCATAGCTTAAACGTGCTAACTACTACAAGTTTCGTTTCAAGGACACTTCTAAGCAAGCGAGATAACTCTCACAGATGCTGCTTGTTATAATGAAACACGCTCTACGCCGTCTTTCCTGTCTTTCACACGTTTCGGCTAATAAACAAAGTTAACTTTTCTGCTTCTTCCTGAACGGGCTAATTTTCGCGAAGTGTGCAAATTTACAACAGCACAGAACTCAATATCCTTCCAGTGTAATGTCTTCCGGAAGTCGAAATCCATTCCAGGGCGGCAATTTGGTGTGGTAAAGAGAAAGTCACTCTAAGCATGCCTCATTTACACATCTGTAATGACTGTTTCATTGATACACTATGCTGATTATTGCACGGTTAGATTGATTGCTGTTTTCCCGCTCTTTGATTCTGTCAGAAGTGTTATCAAACAACATGACGCATAGACGTGATTTATCATCAATGTCTTTATTGTCTTCAAAAATTGTGTTGATGAACACAAGCAATGATGTCCCAATGACATCGTCTCAATTGTTTTATGTCACTAACCTACTTATCTTATTGTTTCTCTTTTTCTTCCAGATTGTTACATGCGGTCATTTCGTCTTTGTCTCTCTTTATCTCCACTGACACTCCATCGCGACTGCAAATCTATATATCATCAACATGTGCCCTGTCGACTGGAGTAGGAGTTCATGCACCTCCATATATGTCGGTCCCTGGTGTTCAGGAATAATTATATTGAGAATATTCCCCCTACCACAGTCGTTGTCCATCCATCATCATTTCTCTAGGTCTGTCCCTGTCATATCTGATTTTCCAGGCGATACGTTTTCCAATGCTTCTCTTCCCGTTTCATGACAAAAGAATACCGCTATTCTCATTCATTCCCTCGCGAAGCGAATGGGGAATGGTGAGTGTAGAGATCAAACCCTCATCCAGCCGCGTGATGCTATTGTCGTGTGTTAAAATTACTATGACCAAAAAATACATTTTACGTCAATCTGGGCAATTCCAACAATAGTTAATCCCCCTTAACTGTTTTTATTTTGATTCTTGCTGATTGTGTATCTACATGAAGTGTGCTTGTCATTTCTCCGTTCCCCCACTGCCTTCATTACTTCCATTGTTCATATTTAGTCTGTTGTTTCACAGACTGTCTTACCATTGTTGAAAATCTGGTAGCTTCTCATTAACTACTTTCATTATCTTAATTCGACAGCGGGAAGGGAGGTGGGGGTGGGAGGTATGACTGCAAATTGTGCACGTTAAATTACTCATGGCAGTTAGAAATCTCAAAGAGTAGACCATGAGGTACATCAATAACATTAAATAAGCAGATGATACAGTCTTGATTGCAGACAATGAACAGGACTTGCAAAATTTAGTAGATGCGGTTGTTGCACACAGTGAACAACTAGGGTTCGAACTGAATAGTAAGAAGACACAGATTATGGTCGTCCTTGGGAAGAAGGAAATACTACAATGTGATATACGAGTAAATGGGCATATTTTTAAGCTAGTGACTTGATACAGTTATCTCGGAACAGTCATAACATCTGATGGGAGATGCCTTGAAGTGATTAGAACAAGCATTGCCATTGCGAAGGTAGCCATTTGCAAGATGAAAAATATACTGACCAATAAAAAGATAGCAATTGAAACGATAAAAATAGTGTTGAAGTGCTACATAGAACCTGTACTTTTGTATGGATGTGAAGCATGGACAATGAGCAGTCAGGCTGAAAAACATCTGATTGATGTGGAAATGTGGTTTCTGAGGAGAATGCAAAGAATACCTTGGATAGACAGAAAAACCAATGAACAAGTCATTTAAGAAACAAATGAAGATCGTAAACTGATTGGAGTCATTAGACGTAGACAGTCAAATTTTGTTGGCCATGTTATGAGAAGAAATGACTTGGAGAACTTAGTTACAACTGGCAAGATCGAATGGAAGAGACCAAGGGGACGACCGAGAAGTAAATACCTGGATGGATTGGCCACGTGACTTGGTCGAGACAGGAACTCTGAATTGATTAACGACTCTGGTGATCGAGTGAGATGGCAGAACATGACCGCCCACGCTTTTCGGCATGGCACATGATGGATGGATGGAGACCATGAGGACGCTGTTCGGGCAATCTTGTTAGGAAAGATAAACCTACAGCTCAGAACATAAATTAAAATTAAGTTGCATGTCCTTCACAGGACGTAGGAGTCAACCCCATCATTTTCGCTGTTCGTGATTCCTGGGCAAATTTTACGTTCAGTAGTTTGCCATTGCTTTTTGAACGACCGGCTCTTATACCTTTTCCGAAAAACCCAGCACCGCCGTGTTTCGAACCCGGGTATACGGTCTCACAAACCGCGTTCGCAAGCCCTTAGTCCACAGCGCTCAGAACGGGTTTGTGAAAATAACACAAACATGTGTAGAGAAATAACTTATCTAAATTGTGTGCCAGAGGGTAACAGAAATAAATTGAGATTCAATGTAGCAGGTAGGTAAGGAGAAGATGGGGTGTAATCGTATAATGTCCTTAAAAATGAAACATATGCTTCAACAGTCAAATATCTGTCTGTGTTTTCGCTTCAAAGAACACGTTTTCCGATCTGGCCTGTTGCGAACAATTCTTATCTTGGCTGGGAGGGGAAAAAATGTGTTTTTAACGCATTCGTGCTTCAATGATTATATGTCTCAAGGGTTGTGGTTTATAGAGCGGCAAAATCTACATCTTGAATTTAATAGTTTTCGCTTAGCTGATTGATATACACAATTTCTCAGCTCGATTCCTTTGAACATGTGCTGTATGAGTAATCATCGCGTTGTATCAAACAGCAAATACATATAAAGTCCCAGAGAAGCTGAGAATGAAAACAGAGGTTGATGACATACATAAAGCTATTCAAAATCCAGTGGTACGTTTGTGTAGAACTTCTCCCACAAAACAGTCCTTTGACTGTTGTAGTTTTCAAGAAAGCTACATTAAACAACACTGCTCTCTTATTCATTTGCCTACCTGAACAGTGATGCGATCGGGGTTCAGTAAACAGCAGAGACAGGATTATTGATTTTGACCAGCTGTGCAGCAATAGGACAACTACCTGGTTACATATTAGTTAGAAAGTAATCGCACCATTTGACAAACAATGACTATACAGCTACTTCCATTCTTGTTTATATAATTATGATTCCTCCAACGAGATTGCCGTTCAGCTTGCGCAATTCCAGCCCGTATAGGTAGGTGTCCATGCAGTTTCCTAGATCTCGGCCATTGTGATCTGGATCAATTCAGTTGGTGTTATTCCTCCACGCCACCGTCGCTGTCCGCGTTGGATCATTTATCTTAGCTTGCCTCGGCCACTTCTCGCGTTGATTTTTCAAGTGGTCACGGCGATTCTCATCTAAATCAATACATTACATGATCAACAGCTATCTCGTTTATATAATTATATACACTTTTATAAGCCTTTAAAGAGCACTCGTTGTTAATTACTTTGGTAGTCAATTGTATGGGCAATATGTGCCACAGAAAGCACATTTCCGTTGAAATAACATCACCGAGATACTTTTAAAATGCGTGTGAAAATAAGTTACGCCAGACTTGAAATTAACTGGAAAAATAACTGAGTATCATACAATCCCGATAATAGGAATGCTTAACCAATAAGTAAGTATAATGGCGCACTAGCGAAGTTGATAGGGAGCTGCAATCGTAATGGCATAAGCACAATCGGGAGAGGGTTCGACGCCTTGGCTCGTGGCGTGCTAACGTGAGAGAAATATTGGCCACCTATCCCTTCGTGAATGCAAGCCTACAAGATGTGATGGTCATAATACAACACTCCCCCATAAGCAAGACAGTGCTTCCGGGACCAATTAATTAAGTATGTAAAGGACTCTTTCAATCATCTCAAGGTACATGGGAATAGTAGTGCTAGACCGATGTTTGTATACACCATCGGCACTCGGTGGGTGATGTAGTCAGCTTTTCTTCCCAGGACATTTCCTAGGTCCCCATTTTAGGGTGGCTCAACCTGTGTGCCCAAGACAAGTTTTTGTTTTTAAACTTGGGATTCGCTCTGATGCCGACTTAAACCATGATCACCGGGTTGGTATGTGAGTGTCTTAGTACATAAGCAAAGGAAGTAATGTTGGTTACCACAGCATGTAGATGCGATATGTGTTGTTGTTTGTCAATCATGATGATGACCATTCATTTCATCCAGTGATGTTGAAAGTATGGAGCTGTGAGTTCTAAGATGACTGATAAGGCCTATTTTGGCTCGAAATGTTCTTTGACAACGTGGGCAAAGAATGCTTGACGTTCCAGGAGGAGGATTTCCTGCAGTGGTTTTTCTATCCAGCCTTTTTTCACATTTCTCGCAGTTCTGTTTGCTTCACAAGTCACTGCACCCTTGTGTAATGATGTACGCCACGAATGTCGGTCTTTGGCAGCAGTCTCCCAAGTGTCGTGATGAATTCCAAAAGCCTTTTGTGAGATCTTCAGAGTGTTTTTAAAGCCTTTTTTTGGACCAGCTTGGGAGCGTTTACCACAACTCAACTCGCGTTAATAAATTCGTTCAGGGAGCCTGTGATCTGGCATGCGAGTCAAGTGACCAGCCCAGCGAATCTGATTCTTCATTAATAGAGTGTTGATACTGGGCATGAACGCTCTTTCTATGACTTCAGTGTCTGGTATCTTGTCTTGTCATTTAATCTTGAATAGCTTCCGAAGGCAGACTGTATGGAAGTGGTATAGGGTGATATGTAACACAGAGATGCAACATTGCCTACACATATGCAGCCGGTTATGCAAAGATGAAAAAGTGAATACATAGAAGCGGTTAACAATAGTGAAATGCAGTACGTAAGCCAGAAGTGCAGTAATTAATGCGGAGACGCGGTACGTAATAATGAGATGCGGTACATAATGCTGTATGCGGTACGTAATGCCGAGATGCGTTACGTAAGGCTGAGATGCCGTAAGTAATGTTGAGATGCGGTAAGAAGTAATACTTAGATGCGGAAACATGCTGAGAAGCGGAATGTGGTACGGATATGCGGTAGGAAATGTTGAAATGCAACACCACATAGAGATATACAACTGGCTATAAGATATGCAAACGCGAATACAAAGATGCGATACTTTACACAGAGATGGAGTACGATAAGCTAACAAGTAGTAAATTACACATCTAATATACAGATGCAATTGGTAATACATTGAACCTGCACGCAGTAAACAAAACAACAGAAATGATGTAATGTACCGATATATCGGCACTATCCAGTAATCCAGTATTCTAGTATTTCCAAGACACAGTTGCCTTCTAAAACTCTGTGTTGCTACGATAGATTTTTAGCTTCCCACACTTAGTAGTAATATGGTTTTGTTTAATTTGTCCAGATGATCTTAATTTTTGTTTCAAACGACGCTGTTGGACGCTGTGGAATCGTATCTGTTGTTACATTTAGGTTGTCAATGTCTAGGATGCATAAGACGGAGTGCTCAGAACGCATATATCTATTTTTTTTTTTTAAATGGGGCATGTGCCATGTACGTCTCCATTGTGGCGTGTGAAAAGAATCATGTATTTGTTTTATCTTTATTACCGTGAGCGATTTCAAATGCCGAACCACATTTCTCAAATTCGCCTCCTGGTCTCTCCAGTATTTGAAGCTGCGCACATCTAGATTAATAATACATCATCGCCAAATACCTTGTTCATTCCGTGGACAATCATTATTCTCCATATATTGCGATCTTCACAAGCCTGTATCATCTGTGCACTGATACCTCTCTGTGTTATAACACAACGCGTTCAAGAATTTACACTCATCTCTATTCCTTTATTTATCTTTCCAGAAAACAAAAAATGTCCGGTTGTCACATTATGTTCTTGTGTATGTATTTATCGATGTGGACAAATACGATTGACTGACTATTGTTGATGTTTGTGTTAAGTAATTTTTTTTCTTTTCGAAACGTGAATATTACACATTTTAACTGCCCAATGAATTTTCAGCATGATTCTGTGAACTGACATCTTTGAAGCATCTAGGAGATTTTTTTCCTGTTTATTTTTCTTATAATTCTTCCAGATTCATTGTCATATATTAAAGTTGGTTCAAAGTAACATGCACGGTTTATGTTTCTACCCCCAAACCCCAACCCACATCCAATAACAAGAATTTTTTTTTCCGCGTTTCCATCCTGTTTCAGGATATTGCGGTCAACACCAGCTTCTTTCAGCTGTATGTTGATTTCTAGGCTAGATTACGCTCATCAGCACGCCACGACTGTCTGAGCGACCGGCTCCATACTCTCATAAGTCACTGGCGCGACTCGAATCACTTCTAATTCTCGTGCGCTCACGTCAACCACGAGAGTATTTGGGGTTAACGGAGAAAGCTGCTAACCCCCGGCCAGGGAGCGGGCTCAATGACAAGAATGTGTTACTTAATATGTTTTGTTCATATTATAATGGCTCTCAATACTTATTGTGAGATAACACACCGAACCCATATTCCATTTTTTAAATTCTACAAGTCATGTATGGTAATCTGTGTGTGTACATGTGATGGGAAATTAAACATTTTAAATTATTTTCAATATTTTCTAAAGCGGGCGTTTTTTGTTTAAAAATAAAGCTTAGGATGTAATGTTAAGGTTAATTGCCATTGCCAGGTATGGCAGAGGATCAGCCAATATGTTATACAGGACTAGACGCTATCCCCAGCACCAGTAGTAAAAAGCTTTAAGTGCGCGTTGGTTCTGGACCCCGTTAAAGTGAGACGGTGTAAGATAACTGCATAATTAGTGTTTTTCAATATCGCCATCGTAGTTCTCCAGCTCGCACTAAGGGTAAACAGTTTTGTCACGTCTTCTGGTTTGCCGATAAAGAGTCGGTATTTTTGCGTCTACCATCTGCTTTCCAGTCTCCATGGACGTGTAAACCGCAAGAACAACCTACCTCAAGCGCTAGGGTCTAAGTGATCGAAGATGACAATAGCTACAGCCATTGGCATTCCTTTTATGTTATCTTCAACCCGTATCGTTAACGCACTAATAATGATGACACGAATGCTAAACAACCTGTCCATCTTGTGGTGTTGATAAAGCTGTCCATCTCTGATTAACGGACTTAGAGGTATGATGTCAATGCAAACACAAAGATAAAAACAAATTGCATTGTATTGATTATGTGCAAACATGTTCCTTTGTGCTGACCATAGACATGTGTCTTTTCTCGAAGGACTTTAGAACCAAAAACATTAATGCAAACAGTTGTCTCTTGCTGCTGACTAGTGGAAGTAATATGACGTTGTAGTTTAAGACACAAGTTGTTGCAGGCCGTTATGAAATAATCCTTTCAGAACTTATTCATTGAATGATTTTATTTCATTCATGAAAATAATGTATCAAAAAGCGAAGGATTGCTAAGAATGAGGTCTAAAGTATGCAACATACGTTAACTCTCGGTGAGCAGTTAGTTACGCGAGACGATGTAGGAAAGAACGGTTGCTATTTAACTGGAACAGACATACTGTCTATAGATCATAATTTATAATACAACCCTAGCCCTGGCCCCTCCATGTATATAAAATAGGCAGCTGAATCGTGAACTGCGTGAGTGGAGGCACGAGTAGTACTGCATGCTAATAGAATTGTGAGGACAAAGGGCACAGCACGGATTCACAACCACGATGAACTTGAAGCCGCGTATGGCTCTTTCATGATGGGGACCGGTAGTAGTGCTTGAGCTTCATCGATGTTGGCGTTGCCATTAACACGCATTTTCGAGTTGATCGTCGCGTGCCTGGTAAAGATTTAACCTTTGACGTTCTCTGTGGGTACTGGACTGGCATCTGTTGACAATGAACTACTGAAAACCGGCGAAGAATACGTCATCAATATAGGTATAATTCTAGGCTATGAGTATCTTAGGTGATGAATCATGATCTATTTACGTGCCAATATATCTCTCAGCAGATGTGAAGTTTCAGTACCGCATTTTCCACTTTGGTTTTTCGCTTTTGAGATGGTATAGGAGAGCACTGAAAACCCAATCCCTGTTGTTGTTGTTTTTAAATTCGCTTATCCTTTTAGACGACATCGCTGTCAACAGCAGCATCTTTCAGCTGTCTGTTGATTTCTTGGCAAGATTACGATCAGTAGTTTGCCATTGCTTTCTGAGCCGCCGGCTCAGTTATCCCGCAAGTCACCAGCGGGGGACGAACCGCTCCCAGTTCTCGCCCGCTACGAGACTCTGCGTGATAAACGGGATTACGGAGAAAGTGGTGTAACCCCTCGGCCAGAGAGACCGGCCCAATCCCTGTAGTCATGCTAATTTGATACTGGGCCAGGAGAAAAGTCTCTACAGCCACCTTACTATGATATATACAAGCATCTTTCAGGGCATACGCGATCTGAATAGTAATCCATCTGAATTAATAGTTAAACTTTAGTCTTCCACGTGCTTCACCAGCCAATTAACTAACCAGCCACCCAAAACCAATCAGCTAACCAAACCAATCAACATTTCAGATGGCACATACTGTTTCATTGTATACGTTTCTTTCACTTGTCCTTCCTTCCTTTTCTTCTTATAAGACTTCCAGTGAATATAGATAAACAAAAACACATGTCAAGGTCTGTGAAGGCATATATGTTATTTGATTCTTTTGTGCCGTGTGAAGTAGCCATTCTGTCACCAATACGGTTTAGCAGCCTTGACCTCTTCCACAGAAGGTTACATTGCTACTATTATTCTTCAACTCTCCTTTTGGACTCCGGTTTAAAAAATAATGGCGTTTACGACGCATATTTTTTTTTTATTTGCATATCCTTTACAGGACATCGCTGTCAACACCAGCATCTTTCAGCTGTATGTTGATGTCTTGGCAAGATTACGCTCAGTAGTTTACCATTGCTTTCTGAGCGGCCGGAAAAGTCATACCCTCTAAGCCACGAAGCCGGCACGACGCATATGGTTCCCTAAAAATGTTTCAGGAAGTGTACCCGCGAAAGCTGACTGATGACAAATAGATAAACTATACCTAAGCATCCCCAACTCATCGCTGCAGCTTTAACAAATATAACGAAACAATTTCCGCAGCAAGAACCTGCTATCTGCACGTAAAGTGCTAGTACCCTCACATTCTGTAAGCCTAAATGGCGTAGGAATAGATGGCCAGTCTTTTCCTAACTTATTGGTCGATGAACGTTAGCGTCAAACTCTTGTCCACCCGCGCTCATGAAATAATTAGCGTAACGTACAGTAACACGCCTTTAAATAAACAAGGTTTATTTATTCAGGTAAATTTATTGAACCACATTTTAATGATGATGGAAGTGTGGTCGCTATTGTCTTGACACAAATGACCATGCCGCCCAATGGAAACATCATGGGTAGCTTAAATGAGCAACGTAAATCAATATACAGCAAACCTTCGATCAACCGTCAGTTTAACCGTCAGTTTATGTTGTCAGCCATTGTCTAAAATAAATGTGTGAGTATCAACAAACAAAAATATGCCAGAAGAAGTAACAGTTTGGTTGGAATGTTACAAAATGGATGGGGGAATTTGAAATTTTGAAAGATAATGAAATTGTTTCTAGTCCGACTTCCACTGAAGAAGAAGAAATTGATGACGATGAAGGATCAGTTCTTAACCAAAAACCTACAACTGGCCACTCAGAAGCAGAAAAAATGTTATCAAAGTGCATCGCCTCGTTTGAAATGCAGGAGGAGGAAAATGCAATACAGATCCTACTTCTACGTAAGGTACGGAACATCGCCGCGCAGAAAGCTCGAGTCTCAAAGACAGAAGGAGGTTATTTTACAGTAACGTAGGTTTTTAATGTTAGAATACATGTCTATACATTACTACTTTTATATTGAAGTTTATATTGATCACTTTGTAAGATTAAATACAATATGTATGTAGTATTCACTTTTCTAGGATTGTATTACTGCACGTATTATTAAGAGATTTATGTTATCCGCCTATTCGGTTAATCGTCACAGTCTTAGTCCGGACGGTAACGGTTAATCGAAGTTTTACTGTAGTTACCAGACCTGGATCATCATGCGAATTGTGTTTTGGGACACGAATGGCTGGAGACTGTTGGGTTTCATTCAGCGTACTATAACAGTAATGATTCTGCTAATAAAGCCACTCTAAAGAAACCGAAGAGAACTGTTGAAAAGCAAAATGCCTTAGATGTCAGCCACGGGATGCTAATGTTGAATGACAATACCTGGGCACACAATGAATCGTTTCGAACGTTGAAATTGGAAAATGTTTCAACACTCAGTCTACAGCCTTGCTCCGGCGCCTGCATATTTTACTTTTTTTTTTTTACACGATGACCAATCGGCTTTGGGGCAACGGAATCTAACCGCCGATGATGTCAAACATGAAGCGTTAAAATGACAGATTAAACATTATTCCGCCCGCTAATGACAGTTGTTTTTATTCACGGAGGTCCTGCTTAGACATAGTTTTCAACAGAAATAGCGACGATGTTGCAAAGCGGTATAATAGCACAGATTGTTAACACAGAACTGTTTCAGCAAACATTCAATTAATGTACATTGTGCGCTGCGGAAAGAGACTGAGCCATATGGGATAAAAACCTGATGCAATGAAGTCAACCCTGTCGATTTTTAAGCGACTTTAAAAAAAACGAAAAAAAATAAATAAATAAACAAACGAGTATTGGCGTTAAAAGAATTAGCAATCAATCTACAAACCTAGAGCCCTCTGTCGGACTTCCAACAGATTCCGATTTTGCCGAAAACTTAAATCAAAGATGGAATACTGATTAACGTTTTCTTACGGCATACGGTCTAAGAAATCGATGTGACGCATTCTACGTGAGCTATCTAGTTAGTTAGTTTATTGCAACCCCAAAGAAATCAGGAGCGTTGGATTGTGATCAACAATCGCACAATTAGTATAATGAGTCACATCACAAAGATTTTGCTAAGAATTATCATGCAAAGAGTTGAGAAGAAAATACAACCTGACCTAGGAGAAGAACAATGTGGGTTTGTAGAAAGTTCTATAGAAGTAAACAAACATCTACATGTTTGTCTGATTGACTACGCAAAGGCTTTCGATAAAGTATATCATGTTAACATGATAGAGATGCTTGCAGATGTACAATTTGATGGGGAAAGACATTAGATTAAAAAAAAACAACAACATACATTGGAAACAGCAAGCTGCTATCAGAATTGATAATGAAGTAGGTCCCGCCTATTAAGAGAGGTGTGAGACAGGGATGTGTAATGTCTCCAGATCGTTTTACTCTGTACAGTGAAAATATTTTCAGATATGTACAAGATATTAAAGTAATCACCATTGGATGAAGAAACATCAGTAACATTAGATTTGCTGATGATACAGTATTGACTGCAGACAATGATCAGGGTCTGCAACATTAGTAGATCCGGTTGTTGCACACAGTGAACAACAAGGGTTAGCACTAAATTGTAATGAGACAGGGATTAGGTCGTCACTAATAAGAACGAAATACCACAATTTAATATATAAGAGAAGGACTTCCGGTCACCAACATCGCGGATATGCATGTAAACCATTAAGTCTCTGGATTGTTTATGCTTCTGGCTACGGTTCGCAGTAGCATTTTCCTCATGTTGAACTGGTAGTGCATGGTTCCGTCGTCCTGCTACTGAGTTGAGTGCGTGGCGCGACACTGTAAGCTGTGAATTTCATTTGGGATGTTGTTACATCTGTCCGCAGTTGCTGCAGCGTGAACTGATTGTCAGGAACGATGTAGGTCGGCCTGTCGCAGAATTGACGGGATTGCCTTTTCGGTTCACGAGTGTATTTTTCTCGGAGACCCAGCTGGAGCTACGGTGTTCGTGTTTTGATCAATGCTTTCAGCGGGCAAACCTGCCGAAAGGGACCGAGCGATATGGGATAAATGAAGTCGTTCTTATCGACTTTTAATGCAGTAATGTGTGGCTGCTGGTTTTGTAGTGACTGTCACATCTATCAACGATGTACAGTATTTTTCTTGGCGGACTATTGTGTTGGCATTCTGACGGCGGCATTTTGCAAAGTGTACTTGTTTGGGCTGTTGGCTTGTCAAGACTTCTGTCATTTCCACTTTTCACATAGGGCAGTGAGGAGCATTTCGTGTGATATTCACTGGCACAGGAATGGAGCATAAAGGGGACGACTCGTTGCCCTGAAGTTGCAACCGCGACTAACTATCTAACTCTACAAGTAAATCGGAATATTCTAAAATAAGTACATCGTTACAGTTATCTCGGAATAGTCATAACATCTGATGGGAGATGCCTTGAAGAGATTAAACCAAAAATTGTAATGGCGAAGGTAGTCTCTTGCAGGAGGAAAATCTTACTGACCAATAAAAATGTGTCAATTGCTACGAGAAAAAGAGTTTCGAGGTGTTACATAGAGCCTGTACTTTTGTATGGTTGTGAAGAGTGGACAATAAACAGTCAAGCTGAAAAACATTTGATGTCCGTAGAAATGTGGCTTCTGAGGAAGATGCAAATAATACCATGGACGTACAGAAAAACCAATGACAAAGTCCTAAAAAATAAATGAAAATCGTAAACTGATTAGAGACATTAGACGTAGATAGAAAGGTTTTTTGGGCATGTTATGAAAAGAAAAAAAAATTGAGAACTTGGTGATTACGGCAAGATCGAGGGGAAGAGAAGTAAATACATGGATGACTAGACCAAGTTGCATGTCGAAACAAGAACGCTGAGTTGATCCACGACTTTGGTTATTGCCATGTACCGAAGTAAGGGTTACACGGAACAAGTGACAATCGACAAAAATGGAGCATAGAAGAGTGAATTTTGAATATGAGAAGCGATCACCACGAAAGCGTGGCATAGTATAATAGACGTGGTAGGGTGACGATAAGTTACTATACAATGACAAGCCCAACAAAGGGAAACCACTCAAGCGAAGTCCCCAAAACATCACGTGACGGGACGGTAGTGACGTCAGAAGGAGAGAAGAACTAGAATTTAGTCACGCTGTGAATGTGGTAGAGAGAGGTTGGAAAATGCTTAGAGGCGTCTTAGAAATAGCGAAACGTCAAGCTGAATATAACCAGCAAGATAGCCATTATGTCATACAACAGGCTGTAATAATGAAGAAGGTTTCTGCAGCGGTAGCAGCTTATATTCCATGAATTTTGAACGGCAAGTGGTGTCGAGTGTTCGTCATGATGGCCTGCTAGACTGTAAGTTTCCATTATATACATGAACCTTTTATGTAGAACAGAGGACATAGCTTCGCCCTAGACGATTATGACTGACACCCGACATATAATGTATTACACCCGTCGTCGCACAATAAGATGATATTTCTATCCCCGATCTACTGAGAGGATGATTAGATCGTAAACGACAGGATGATGTTGCAATGTCAATGAAATAAAAGGGCGATCTAAAACATAATGACGCTGGTGTTTTACTATTGTGTTCTAAAACTACGAGCAGTATTGTCATAAGTTTGTCAGGTTATAAAAGTGACCACTGACATATCTAATCTAGATCAGTGTAGTATAAATCCAGAAAATCCACGGCCACTTATTGTTCCCCTTTGGTAATAATTAAAAAGAAGGAAATTACTCTCAGGATTTGCGTTATCTACAGAAAGATTGACCTTACTAGATGCAGAACGCAGGCCCAATGTAGATGATCTCATTGATGGCATGGCAAAATACAAAATATTTCCAAGATAGACCTCACAAAGGGATATTGGCAAATCCGACTGGAGAAGTATGGATGCATATTACAGCTTTTCAACACCACCAGGTCTCTATAAATGGGCCTACTTGCCATTTAAACTTCAGAATGCTACAAGCACATTCATGCGAATGATGCGAAAGCTATTGCATGGTATCAGAAATGTAGCTACCTATATGGACGACATATGCATCCATACCACCACTATTAATCACCACACTGAGGTCCTTGAACAGGTATTTCAGAGAATAAAACAGCACTGTCTTAAAGCAGCTAAACCGAGCAAAATTGAAATAGGTTACAGGGAAGTTCAATTCCTAGGTCAGTTTAGTTTAGTCGATGGATCAACATCATGGCACACGGGTGTAACCCATAAGTGCTCCGTTCTCCTCCTAACTCAAACCTGAGTCTGGAGAAACTCAGCTCAGTGCACGAACTCCGTAGCACCGGCGATGATCCTGAAATACTTTGGGTAGATTTTTAACTCGAATTTTTGCCGGGTCAGCGTCGTTAAGCTATTCTTTTTCTATTTCCAACTGCCAAGGGAATTTGTACGTGCGCAGCAATACACACGGGAGTCCTCTTGAAATAATCCCGGTCCTCACTGGGACCTGAACACAGGACCTCCAGCACTCGAGGCGGACATCATACCTCGAGACCACGCACTTCCTCCCCACTCAACGTCATCACATTTCAAATGGATTTCGAAAACCGACCCACGTTTAATCACCAAAATTCTAAACATTAACGCTCCCACCATCAAGAAGGAAATCAGGAGTGTGTTGGGACTAGTAAACTACTATCAAAAGTTCATACCAAACTTTGCAGACATGACACCCACCTTCTCAGAATTACTGAAAAGGGGAAAATCCACTAAAATCAAATGGAGCGACAAACATAACGAACTACTTGAACAAATTAAGAAACTATTCAGTAATCAACCTATTCTAAGACTTCCTGACATAACGAAAGACTTCATATTGCAGACTAATGCAAGTTATTATGCAATCTCAGCTACCTTACTTCAGTATCAAGATGGACGACTACATCCTGTCTTTTACTTTAGAAAAAAGACTATCAGAAACACAATGAAAATATGTTGTAACAGAATTTGAAGCTCTAGCTCTCGTAGAAAGTATCAATACATTTTTAAAATATCGTCTCGGAAAAAAATTCCTAGTCTTTTCTGATTATAAACCTTTAAAAGTCTTTAAAGAAGGACACCCTAAAAATTCAAGAATCCACAGATGGTCTCTTCTACTACAAAACTGCGACTTTGCCATCTGTCACATCCCAGGAAAGGACAATAAATTAGCAGACTTGTTTAGTAAACTATTGGTGCCAATACTTACAGACTGTGAGACTGTAACTATATGTGTGCATAGCTGTACATTTTGGAGATACTAAATGCTCCGAATACCATTTCAAAACTATGGATTATAGAACGAAATGTTGGCAAATCAAAACAAACAAGTTGACAATTTAATTTCTTTAATTATGTACCTGATTTTTTTCGGATATGTACACACTTTGCCTATTATAAATTACTAGATTGTGAGAGTGACGAAAATGGGAATTTGAGTGCAACATAACCTAAACACCAGCCATAAAGATGTGCTGGCGAAATATAGTCCAAGTGGCGGAAGACCGAGTGAACGTTTCTAAAGATCAGAAGACCCACAACACTAAAAGAGAGAGGTCGTTTGAGCCACTACACCGGACAGCACCAACAAAAGGCACAGGAAAGTTAAATTAGAAATATCATCTGTATTCATCAATAAAATTTCATGGAACGTCATGTGTATCGAACCATCTATCATAAATGTTCACACCATCATACCATGGACGCAGATAAGAGTTTTATGAAAAGATCAATCAGCAACCATCATATAATCTCATATCATCAAGAGATGATTATGACATCATACATGAACGCATATAATATTGAACTCATATTAACATCACTCATCAATCATCAGAGAGGTAATAATATCTGATAATATAATAATGTATATAATCTATAACGACATTAATTTCCAACGTATATGATTGCTGAAAATTCCAGGGACACACAATAACACCATGAGGGTCTATTTAAGTAGACACAAACAAAACATAAACATCTGGATAAAATACACTTGTCACAAAAACAAACAATACACAGAGTACATCCAGCTGCGGGAATACAACACAGCACAAATCATGTACATAATAATAGAACACAAACACTGGGTCGCAATGGAATGAAAGAGTGAGAGAATATGGCAATTAAAATCATGTTGAGTCACATCATCAAGTGCGCAGATACACCGACATGAATGCAAGATAGTCAAAATAAGACAGAGGGAAAGAATGTGTGGCAGATTCAACAAAAATATGTAAATTGAACATGAACTTACAATTTTGCTATTTATGTGTATATGTGTGTACACAGATTGGATTTGGTATATAAATAGAAAACAACAAAGATAGAATTAAGAAATATTAGAACAATAACTCAGAGCAGAGAATTGATGTAGAAACGTATAAGAAATATTCAAGAAGCTACAAGTCGACAAGAAGAAGACTAAAGAGAGATGTTGTGGCAGCAGACCCCACAAATCAAACAAGAAGATCACATAAGTGTCAAACGGTAACCTACATGAAAAAAACGTCAAATACAACATGAAGAAAAGGTTATGAACTACATATGAAGATTTCACATACTAAGAGGCAATCAGAATTTAGATAGACATGATACTCCCTAAACACACGCATACCTTCATCCATGGCGTAATGTCTTGTAGAGGGGTGAAGATACTGATGCTTATTCAAGAATGAAGAACTACATGAGGATGCCCAGAAGACATTTTGAAACTCATAGCAATATTACGCTCCAGTACTCTAAAATATAAAGGAGACTGGAGGTTCACGCCGTCCAAGTAGAGACTATGAAGTTCGTGTCCGACATATATAATACTTTTTATTACGTATTTTGTTATGTGTTTGAGTGAAGATCACGCTAACCTATTATTAGAATGCAAAATGTAAACATATGTGTGAGTGAACCAACCATTGTGAAGACATAAGAGGACCACGAAATTTTACTGTCGTTACATGTCACAGGCAAACAGACCGAATAGACAGTCTTGCACCACTTTGAAAAAGGGAAGAGGGCACAGTGCCATGTATCGAAGTAAGGGTTACACGGTACAAGTGACAGTCGACAAAAATAGAGCATAGAAGAGTGAATGTTGCAATGTCAATGAAAATAAAGGGTGATCAAAAACATAAGGACGCTGTTGTTTACTATTGTGTTATGAAACTACGAACAGCATTGTTATGAGTTTGTCAGGTTCCCTACGACGAGCCACAGCAAGAACTTGGCAGTTATCGAGTGAGATGGCGAAACATTGCCGTAGCTTGTTCTCTGTTTTCTTCTCTGGTCACGATATTCTCAATACTATTTTCAAAAATCACATCTCCACTGCTTCCATTTTCTTCAACAGTTCATCACCCATTGCCTAGAAACCACATCTATGCTGAGAAACTGGTTATACAGGGGGTTTATGTACTTGATACTTTTGTTTTGTCATATAATCGTTGGAGGTAACGTTGCTTTAATTTAATGCCCACGACAATATCTTCCGTCAGATATCACTGCATAGTCCAGATACTGATTTGCCAATATATATATATATATATATATATATATATATATATATATATATATATATATATATATATATAGAGAGAGAGAGAGAGAGAGAGAGAGAGAGAGAGAGAGAGAGAGAGAGAGAGAGAGAGTGAGAGTTATATAGCTTCGTAAACAAAACGTTGCGAAACCCTTGAACTTCCAGAGTTACGAAAGAGTCCGCGAAATAGGTTAATGAAAATAGGAGTATAGAAAGAGACAATAATGTTCTTTGGTCACGTAGTAAGAAGAGAGCGATTGGAAAAGACAGTCACGACTGGAAAGATCAGCAGTAGAACAGACAGGCACATCGTTAGACATGATGTCTGAATGAACGAATAGCATCAATAGAATTAACCCACAACACTAACGACAGGTATATGTGGTGACACACCAACGTATAGATAATTTCTCAGGGCACATGATGATGATAATGATGATGATGATGCTATACAGATCACATTGAAATGAATAGTTTCTTTAAAACAAATATCGTGCAATCCATTTTGCTAACATTGAATGCTTTCTACCTTCTTCTCTCGCTTTTCTAACATCTATAGAATTGCTCGCAAGCCAAAAAAAAAAACAGACGCACCTATTAAAACTGTCATCGGAAAATCTCTAATTATTTATATTTTGGCCTCCAATTTTAGATAGTGCAAAACATTCCATGTATCTGAGTATTGTTTCCTGTTAAATATTGAACAGAAAACATTATCTTTTATTTTAATTTCTCTGAATTCGACATGTTCTGTTTGTATCTTTTAGCAGATTCCCGATATCGTTACATATTCCTTAATATCATGAGCTCGTTCCCATTATGCAGGGTTCGTGCTAAATGCCGATAAGATGTCAATAATTCACCTTTTCAAAAGCTTATGAATATTCTATAAAACATAAATATAGATTCGTCTGCATCTATTGTGTGGTAATGCCAGAGATTTCTATTGCCCTGATAGCGTAATCCAGTTATATGTTTATACACTTTGATATATAGAGGCGAAGATACGAGAACATGTCTATGCTTTTTTTTTTTTAAATCGTGACCTGGATAACAAACATGAAAAAATCCCCAGTGTTGAATTCGTCCAGGAATCACCTGACTACAAGTGTGCAAGAGTGCAAAATAGTGTTAAATATCAGCACGCGTAGTTGGGGTCTCATTTCGTGAATCCGGTCCGATAATTGTTGTCAACGGGGCTTCAGATCGCCACAGATTTCCTCAAGAGTAGCACAACCACTAAGTAGTTTAAGTGGTAGTAAGCCTTGCCATCTGCGGGTTTAAACAACGGTTTTCTCACGTGTGCACGTATGTTCACAGGATAACATTTGAGAGGACAGACTTAATGCAGGTTAGTATGGCCGAATGAATAAGAGTTCTCGCTCTTATTCTTCCAGTGTGCTGATGCTCGTTCAACCCCTTCACCGGTCACTTGGGCGAAAATATTGAATTCCGTATCCTTGAGAGGAAACACAAAAGGAAAGTTCATGTTTTATACTATCTGTTTGGGATTCTCTCTTCACAATGACTTACCGTCAGCAGTATCACACAAAGCAAGATCTCTAGCTCCAGCGAAGATAACTCTCTATCTGGGATTCTCTCTTCACAATGACTTACTGTCAGCAGTATTACACAAAACACGATCTCCATCTCCAGCTAAGATAACTCTCTATCTGGGATTCTCTCATCACAATAACTTACTGTCTGCATGATCACACAAAGCAAGATCTCCAGCTCCAGAGAAGATAACTCTCTGTCTAGGATTCTCTCTTCACCATGACTTACTGTCAGCAGTATCAAACAAAGCAAGATCTCCAGCTCCAACGAAGATAACTCTCTGTCTGGGATTCTCTCATCACAATGACTTACTGTCAGCAGTATCAAACAAAGCAAGCTATCCAGCTCGAGCGAAGATAACTCCGATCTAAGGATGTCTCTTCTGATCGAGCTCAACAATCGAATCGAGTAATTACACAATTAAATAGCCCCTTTTAACGACATGAGACATTTGACGTATATGGTGCCAGCCCATATTTTCCACATATTTGCACATTATGGATGCTGTGGTCTTTCCTTGCAGTGTTCTTTCCTAGAATCTATTTTAGGCTGAATATACCTGGACGCTCAGGTCAATACAAATAAATGCCACCTTTGTGATGCAATCACATGACCACCGGGCTGACAGTTAAGTATTATCGCCACTATGCTACCCGGGATCCCGTAGTAAGTAATTCGGTATATTAATTAGATTATGCAATTACTCTTTCAATTACTAACCAGATAATCTTTAAAGATCCTATAAACTCATATAACAAATAAGTGCGCTCTGATATGTTCAATCAAATAAACTTTGTTTCATAATTTGAAGTGGTATGAACTGTTTGAGTAGGCTAGCTGGTGTAACGGTTATAAACGCTGACAACAGAATGTACGTGTTCGGAAGCGTTTTCGTTACCTAGGCTCAACGTTCGCTAAGGGAGTTCAAATATCGTCACAAATTCTTCCGTGCGCTGACTGGCACCTTGCCGATAATTTGTAAAATGGAGTTATACCTCTCCATAACACAAAGCCTGGGCTAAATTTAGAGACCATGTGTTGCCCATGCAGCATGATCCCTCTCTCGGCCTGTCTAGTGTACTCCAGTGGAAAGGTAGCTCCAAACGTCTGGAACAAGACAAGCTGCAGAAGCTGCCGGATCAGCAAAGCAGTGCCCTAACTGTCCGCCTGTCGGAGCTTCGATCCTAGACCAGTTGCCAACCAAGGCTTAGGGCCTGGTCTGCCCTGCCATGACATTCAGTCTTTAGGTTGCATTTCCTCACACTAGGATAATGCTTGTACCCTCCCAATTGCGCTCCTCCGCCAGAAGCCATTGGCACAATGTGGGGTGTCGGGTTTGGTAAGCGGCGCCCAACATTCGGCGCTAACAGAAGCAGGTAGTACCGTCTACTGTCATAAGGTAGCTCAGTCATATCTGACTAAGACCTAACACTATTGCCCTACAAATTGTGATGGACCTAATATTCCACATATCCACAGCAGGTTCTTGTTAGGTAACATTTCGTATTTAAATATGTTATTACCTGTTCTTCAAGAAATTAATAATAAAAATTGAGTGTGTCTATAATCTTAAAATTAATTTGAGGTCACATTTTCATGTGACTTATACTAATGTGGTCTGTCAATAAGGTGTACAGCGTACGATTGTTTTTAATTAAATCGTGTGAAGTGAAGTGAAGTGTGAAGTGATATACGCCAAGCTAGCTCTGGTGAGCTCACATTATTGAAGGCCTTGTCCTTCCTTCGTGTAAGAACAGTTTCTTAGTGAATAAGGAACAGTTCCATCCATCCATCATGTGCCATGCCGGTAAGCGTGGGCGGTCATGTTTTGCCATCTCACTCGATCACCAGAGTCGTTGATCAGCTCCGAGGCCAAGCCATCCAGGTATTTGCTTCTAGGTCTTCCTATTGGTCTGTTCCCTTCGATCTTACCAGTTGTCACCAAGTTCTCCAATTCATTTCTTCTAATAATATGCCAAAAAAATTTTGACTGTCTGCGTCTAATGTTTTTAATCTAAGGAACAGTTCACTATACTCATATCTTATGTAAGTCCCGTCATGTCACATCTGTATTCATTTTTCAACTACCATCTACACAGTACCATTTGAGTGTCCTTTTCCTTTCTATCTTCTTCAACACACACACTGGGTTTCTGAAAAGTATGACAGTATTTTATTTTTTTCCCCGTACAGCAAAGGAGTTTGGTGACGTGCCTCATTAAAATGACTGTTTTAGGTGACATGTATTCCGTTGTGCTTGGTTCTAATTAATCGCAATGAAAACTGATCTGCAGAT
>JACEFZ010006740.1:45000-72343 GCA_014155875.1 Cepaea nemoralis | reverse complement strand
CGAGCACTTAGCAGAATAGTCGATGTACAAAACTAACTAACTAACTAACTAACTAACTAACTAACTAACTAACTAACTAACTAACTAACTAACTAACTAACTAACTAACTGACTGACTGATAACAATATCTCTTTTAGGTGCATCGCATTGTGACCCCACGAAATGCTGCTGCTATAACCGTAACAATCTTCATTATCAACATAGCTAGTGGAACTCCTATTTATTCTTTCCAACACTTGGGCATGAAGTTCTTTCCGGATAGAAACAAAACCATAATGGGAATTGTTTACAGAAATGGTAGAAATGATGTTGAGAAAATTTATTACATGGTTAACAACGCTGTGTTTCCTTATTTCACATTCTTGATTATTTTCTTTTTCACGGTATTCTTGGCATTCAATATGCACAAGACAACCGAGTGGAGAAAGACATTTGGCTCACAGATGATAGCAACTGACAGCACGACCATTCGGAACCAAAGGGTTGCAAAAATGGTTATGTCAATCTCCGTTCTGTATATTGCAAGTTTTACTCCAATGTGTGCCATATTTTTGTTCATGTCTCTGAATCCACAGTATAATGTGTTTAGTAAATACAAAGATATTGTTATTATGTTAGGGGAAATGGCCCTGCTGTTGGAATCTATCAACTCATCCATGAACATTTTCATTTATTATCGCATGAGCAGCAATTACAGGTGCGTGTTCAATAAATTATTTAAGACAAGGCCATTATAACAGTTCATAGACTTTATGTCACCTTTCTCGTGTTATCTCATCGTTTCCATCCCATATCTTGTGTCGAGGTGAAGAATCAGCAGTAAAGTGGTTTTTGCGTTGTCTTCAATAGTAGAGTAAAACACAAGGTATAAAGCAGAAGACAGTAAGACTGGCCCATGAGAAATGCTACCTACTGGAGGAAAATTAGACAAGTCGGCCCGTTTTATGCTCGCAAGTTAGGCTGCTGGCCCCAGAAAGAAATTTACTCTCCTTACAGTGGCGCAGGAACATAGAAGGTGAAGCTGGCAGCTGTATAGCAGACACAAGACAGCAGACTTAGTTATCTTTGACACAAGATCCTGCGATAAAACTGAACCCCCTGTGCTCTATCACACGACAAAATAATAGAGACACCAAATGTATTAACAACTTTCGTTCCTTTCTCTCTCTCTCTCTCTCTCTCTCTCTCTCTCTCTCTCTCTCTCTCTCTCTATATATATATATATATATATATATATATATATATATATATATATATATATATATATATATATATATATATATCTTATATATAAATAAGGAGCGTATGTCTGTCTGTCCGTATGTCCTTTGTGCGCTCGCGAACGGCCCATCCGATTGAGATGAAATTTTCTACACGCCTTCCTTTCAGTCCAGAGCTGTCAACTGTCATATTTTTTTAGTGTGAAATCGCCTGCTTACTCAGTATTATTTCATTTTTCATTTTCATTATAATTGTATATATTTCAGGGGACCTAACTCCGTAAAAGTTATTTCAAGGGGCATAACTTTTCTGTATAACTTATAGTCATATTGTGGCATCGTTTTCAAAGATTTATAAACTCTGTGTCCATAGTTATGTACCGGCATATGAGTTATAATAAATAATGATACAAACTGTAAGGCATTTTTAAAGTTTTCATAAAAATAATGCACAATGCATAACATTGTAACTCATCTTTATTTGCTTAAGAAGTTACTGTAGTCATGCAGGTGATTAGCAAGCGTTTTCATTAAAACTAATGGATGGTGTCTGGAAGGACATTCTTTTAAGTTACTTTTTTTGTTGTATGAATTTAATGAGAACTTATATGACTACTTATGTGAATTAAATGAGATGCTTCCCACCAGGGACTGGGCGAAGCCGGACAGGGTCAGGCAGACAGATAGACAGACAGACAGACAGACAGACAGACAGACAGACAGACAGATAGTCGGTAACGGGAACGGGAACTTATATGACTACTTATATGAATTAAATGAGATGCTCCACACCAGGAGCTGGGCAATGCCGGGCCGGGTCAGACAGACAGACAGACAGACAGACAGACAGACAGACAGACAGACAGACAGACAGACAGACAGTCGGTAACGGGAACGAGAACTTATATGACTACTTATATGAATTAAATTAGATGCTCCCCACCAGTGACTGGGCGAAGCCGGGCAGGGTCAGCTAGTTATATATATATATATGTGTGTGTGTGTGTGTGTGCGTGTGTGTGTGTTTGTATACATTATCTATGGATTGTATAAGACAATACACGTGAATGTTTTTTTCTTTTGTAATTATCTACAACAGAGAAATTACTGTTTGTATTAAACGTTTACTTCAATAAAGAAACAGAAAAAAATATCTGGAAACATATAATATTTAACAATGTGTAATCTAGAACACTTGGGCGAGCAGACGCTTTATATGTTCTTTTAAATCATAGGGTGGTTTTCAGCCAGTATGTGTGGTGGTGGCTCGGGAACATTTCTGTGAATCTGAGCTCTAGGATTTATCTCCAGGGACGATCGCATGAAGTCTTCCTCCATGGCCCTTCCTTTGGTCTTTCTCCAGGGTGACTGGAAATATTACTCCACTGCTCTGTTAGTCATTGTACTATTGCACACGGGGCACTTTACTTGTTCCACTTGTTTCTTCAGCAAACACATGTTTATATATGCTAGACTTTCAGTCACGTTGATATTCTGAAGTACTTTCAGGAGTTTGGCTGCAGTGAATGGACACACATTTAAATAAATTCGCTTAAAAGTCGACAGGGTCGACTTCATTGCACCGGGTTTTATCCCATATGGCTCGGTCTCTTTCCGCTGCGCGGAAAGCGTCGCACAAAGCACGAACTCCGAATCTTTTTAGCGACGACCCACAGGAAGTCTCCGAAACATTTAACTCGTAAACCGAAGGACGCGGCCCGGAATCGAACCCACAACCTTCGGAGCACGAGTCAAACGGTTTGACCACTTCGCCACAGAGATTGTTTTAATACATGAACCATGTTATTATCCATTCAACAGTTTTCTAATGTTATCAGTTATCAGTTATCAGTTGGGGTATCTTCATTGCACTCCGGACATGTCCATAGGTGCTTAGATCCTCCCCCCAGCATATGCATCAGCGTCTGGTGGCTAATAGTGCCAATTCTGCGTTGGTTAACGAGGCGCCTTGTTTTCCCGATGTACCTCTCGCGTCAGGCAGTGCCGATTCTTACTCCCAAGTCTTTCATCCTGGACAGCGATGTGGATTCACTGACGTCAAAGTCCTCTGTTCTCGCCATATCTTTGAGGACGTTAATAACATCGGCACGATCCATGGGCTGGCCCATCTACAGGGGATGCAGAGCCAGCCAGTTTATCAGCTCGTTCATTTCCCTCGACTCCCGCATGTCCCGGGACGAAGATGAAGGTGACTTTACGGACAACAGACTTCCGCAGCGACTTCAGTCCACTGTCTACGTACAGATCCAGCTTCGACCTTCTGAATCATGCTCATTGAATCACTTAGTACACACACGTTGGTATAATGCTGTGATTCCAGCCATATGAAAGCCTGTGTAACTGCCATCACCTCCATCGTCATGCTGCTCGTGGTCATAGAGTGGGCACCACTGGATTCTTGAACGGTTCGGCCCGCTGAACGGGCTGTAAATGCCCACGCACTTCTCTGCTGCTTTACAACAGATCCATCTGTATAGATGAGCACTTCGGGGCTATCTGAGTGTTCATAGATGAGCGCGTTAACCTCTGCATTGACAGCGGCAGGGTTCTGCTCTCTGCACCGTCTGTCGAGTGTGATAATGCAGGAGAAAGTGCACTTAAAAGCTGGAGGCACCGGCACCCATTCCTTGCCGGGGTTGATACTGGTAAGACTGCAGACCTGTCTGACGACATCTTCCGCCCGACCCATCCATGATTTGCCCCTCTTTAGCCTGTCACCCTTTTCTCTGAATATAGCGTCATGCAGAGGGTGCTGCTCATCTGCACTTATTTTTAAGTATGCACGAGCTCTCCAGATCTTGATCCTGTGTTCCATTGTCGGGAAGTCAAGGAGGTATCTCATTGCTACACAGCTGGTGTCTCTCGTGCAGCCCAAAATGATGCGCATGGCTTCGTTTTGTACCTTTTCAAGTCTTCCAATCTGTGTAGGGCTGACAGTGAGGATGGCCAGGGCATACTCGATGCGTGAAAGCACCAGTCCTTGGAACAGAAGTATTAGCAGTCTTTGCTCGATATTGGCAGTCGCCATGACTCTCATTGCTGACAAACCTTTTCGAGCTTTCGTTATGACATAATCGACATGATCTCTGAAGGACAGGCTACGATCAAGCCTCACGCCAAGATATGTCATTGACTGGGTTCTACTCAAAATGCTCCCATCCATTCTTACTGCCGGCAGGTCTGTGTTTAGGGAGAACCATGTAACCGATGCCTTTGCAGGGTTGACAAGGGCGCCGGCATCAGCACACCATGAGGAAATTCGATCTAGTTCGCCCTGCATATCATTGGCAACCGCCTGTCTATCTCGACCCTGTCGATACACGAGAATGTCGTCAGCAAATGACAGAGTCCTACCCCTCCCGTCCAACTGTTGTTCAGTGATCGGCACCGTATACGCGTTGAATAGTACTGGTGACAGTGGTGAACCCTGCGGCAATCCTGGACATATCGTTATCGGCTCAGAAGACCAACTCCCGCATCTTAGCACCACCTTCCTTTGGAGCAGAACTGCAGCTATCCATCGTACAAGGTGAGGGTGCACTTTCAGTCTGAGGAGGGTTTGCATCAAGTGCTCGAAAGATACTCTATTATATGCGTCCTCTAAGTCTATGGCGGCCGCACATGTCTCGTCTCTGACCTGAAATCCTTCGTAAGCATCTAGAGCAAAGACCGCCGCATTCAGCCATGACTCTTTGTTACGTCTGTATCCTCCAAGTGTGGGCGGGAAGCAGCTGAGTTGTTCCAAGTAACAAGCATCTCTGTGTGCTACAATGTTCTCCAGTAGCTTGCCAGCAGTGTTCTGCATCGTAATGATTCTGTAGCCGCTTATCTTGGAATGGTCTTTGTTGGGTTTGGCAGCGGCAGCAAGTAGCTGTGTAGCCATTCTTCTTTGATCTGACCCCTCTGGATACTGGTGTTGAATTCTCTGGCCAGTTCTTCCATGTCATCATCTGACATCATCAGTAGGTCACCATATCGGATGCCGTCTGGGCCTGGGGCGGTGTTAGGTGATTTCTTTAGCATCGCACGCATTATCTCAGCTGTGATTATCCATTCTTCGTCTGTCCCGACCCCCTCGCACAACTTAGAGAGTGTCGTTGTGGTCCTCTGTCTGGCGGGCTCGTCTTTCTGGTCAGTCTGTTCTATGTAGCGTGCAAGAAGGGCCTTACCTTTATCCGCATCCGACATTTTCCATGTGAGGTCTGTGCCTTGAAAGTCTGGAATACCCCTACGTTGTGCAGCACCGTTCATGCTCTTATGGAGGCTCCAGAATGTCGTAAGAGATCGCTCGGAGCACACCTTCCGGCAGAACTCGTCCCATTTCTCGGCCGTGGCCTGTTTGGCGCAGGATTTGAATAGAGTCATCGTCCTATGGACCTCAGTTTTCAGGTTCGCCAAGTCAACCTGTGGCATGTTAGCCTTTCTGGCCTTTTGTCAGTCTTTGACAGCTTGCCTCTTTCCCAGCCATGCCTTATCGAACTCTCCATTCCACCATGGTGGCTGCAACCATCTTTCTTGTCTCCTGCGGGAGGGAATTAGTTTCCTTCTTCTGATTTTGCTTATGGCGTCTTGACCAGTGTTGTCGTACGGGAAGGCATTTTTCTTTTTTCTTTGACTCATGGCCCTGTCTTTCTTGATCAGGATGACACAAGGGTAGTGGTCACTATCGTGGTATCCCAGTGTGCCCCACCGGCACCTTGGTGCGATGGTGGGCGACACCAGAGCCAAGTCAATGACGCTGTCAGAGTCACCTGGTCGAGTGGCTATTCTAGTGACCTTCCCATCATTCAGATAGACTAGGGCAGCAGATGCCAAGGCGTCCTCAAGATCTTCTCCCTGTCTATTGGTGATGCAATTCCCCCATTGACTGCCTCTGGCATTGAAGTCCCCACAGTAGATGATATGCCTTTAATCCATATCGAACAAACTCTGCCATTGTCGCACGTCGACCTTCCCATTTCGTGCATAAATGTTCACGATTACAATCTGCACTGGCGTTATTACTCTTAATGCGTGCACTTGCAGGGCATCACTGTTCCAGGAAGACATATCGATCTCAGACACCAGTATGGTGTCGTGGACCAGAATGGCCTGACCCAGGTGCTGCCTGTTAAAGAATCCATGAAATCCCGCGACATTGACTGTTCCGTCGCCGAGCTGTGTTTCTTGTAAGACTACAATATCGTTTCCGTAGAGTAGTTTTTCGAGAATGGGTCGGCGTTGACTAAATGATGCATAGTTCCAGTACAGTACTCGAACGTTTGCGATACCCAATCTGTCACATTTTAATCGCCTTCTGCGTGCGCCTGCCCTCTTCCCACGCTGTGTCCTTGCCGGTCGTATGGTCGTCATGTTAAGCTTAACTATCGCCAGCGGGCGCCGATGATACGCTGAAGGAAGTCCGGGCGCGCGTACACGAACTCCGTTGCGCGGTCCGAACTCCATTTCACCACTAAAAACACACTTAATCCATACACATTTCGGAAAAAAACACGTTCAATTTTACGGGACGAAGAAATGTCCCGCCATTTTGCTTCAAGGGAACTCACTCTTGTTTTCTAATGTATACATGCATAATTATATTACAGGATACCCATGTATGGGCTTCTTATATCGAGACTCCGACGGATTTTGTTATTCTCTCTGTCCATTCTCTTTACATTGTTTGCCTCTTCTTCTGGGTTCCATTTTGCCTGTAAATTATTGATTTTTGTGACATACTGTCAGTTGATAGCCTAGTTATGTGGCTGAACCATTTCACTTGCTGTTTTCTTATGGAATCCCTCGTTTCTGGTACCCCTACTTTAGTCCTGATTTTCTGATTTCGTCTCTTCTTGATAAGTTAAGTATTCTTTTTTTAGTATCTAATAATACATGTTTCTTTACTAGTATTTGTGCCATGTGTCCAATGAGTTAGTTTATTTTGTTGTTCTGTGAGAGTCCCTTTTTTCGCGCAGGAGATGGATATTTTCATCTCTTGCGTGTAATTTGTGTGCCACGATGTAATACCGGGAGTTTTTTCTCAAGAGAAGAAGTCTGTGAATTATTTGTCGTCTGAGGAAAACATTAATTCGGAACAAAGCACCGATAAAGAAACTATTGGCATCAAGATTATTCACCCCAAGTCCACACAATGATTTGTCAATCATAATCACCTTTGCATATAACATACAAAAAGGCTCTGTATATGTACCTCAACGTATCTGCAAAATGCAAAACGACTTCTACATTGGTTAGCTACAGATCTTGTGTACCTCAGAAAAAGTCCATTTCAGGCGGTTCTCCGCTTCAGTTTCATCACCCTCACTATGGACAGAGTAGTAGATTTCTTATTCCTTAAGCAGTATCCTTTAAGTATTCTTGAAATCACCTGTTAGCCCCATATACCTTAGGCATTGGTGATGAATTATACCTATATTGCCCTTAGTTCCTCTATCACCGCCATGTCAGCTAAACGACCGGCTCGCTCGTTGCCTTTTACGTCTGAATAATCCGGTACATAGATTTCAGTTAGCATGACTAAATGCGATGCGCTCAGTGTGTCGAGCAATTCGTGTCGCATGGAGCCAGCCTGAACCTTCTTGAGCATGTTCATTGAGTCGCTCAGTATGCATGCATGTGAATATCTTTTCCGAGCCGTGCCAATTCAGGGCATTGGTAACAAGGATTTTTTCATCGTAAGAATACTCGCTGTAACTGGAAAAAGCATTAATTCCTGGATAGTTTTACACATTATGCTTGCTATGAATATCCATGCATTCCTCTTGTCCCAGGCTACCAAGCCATTGATAAACAATATTTTTAAAAAAGCAGCCGCTGCAGCAAGATATAACAATATCAAATACAAACATGTAGGTATGTGTAGCTCCTACGAAAAGATGAGACTTAACTAAAACAGACACGGTATATACCTTACAATGGAGTTCATAAAGGTGAAACTAAATCACAGACTGAAAATTTCCTAAAACAAGAGACAGTCAACAAATATATAATAATAAAATATTAAAATAAAAATCCACAACAGGGAACGTTTCGAATTTACAAATTTTCATCAGGGACGTGACAACACAAACAAATCTACAGAAAGAACTTAAAATTATAAACTAATATTAAAACACAACTCCTTCATTGTCAAGAAGGCTCAAAAGATGGGCACGGTTCGGTTATGAAAAGTGCTCTTTTTCTACAAAAGTTAAGTCCACGTCAGCTGCAAAAGTTTCATATAAGAAATGTGTAGCCAAATGTGTGCAAACGTTCAGATATTAATATATAAAGAGAAGTTAGCAGAGTTATACAGTTGCGTCCACCCTAATAATTTTAATTCTTCAGACCACAATGGAGTGCACGGTGTATGGATCACAGCATTGAAGCAATGCTTCTCTAACAACTTCATTAGGCTTACGATTGACATGCAGTTAATAAACTCTCTGGGATGCACCCATCCAGCGTGAATCAATACTGTTATGGAGTCCGGAGGGTATCGCATGGGTTGCCACGATGCATCGGCCGCCAAATTTGAGTCGATGGACTATAAAGGTATCGCTTCCATCTAAGTTGAACAGGTGTCTACCGTTGCTAATATGTAGCTGTTTTTCTTCCTACCTCTCCAAGGAGGTTTCACTTAGTCAATGAAACCATTTCCAAAAGTCGAATTCATCACCAACATCTCTCCCAAAGTAACGCTAGGAGTCAATTGTTTTGGTGCTACTCTCTGACACTCAAGGCAAGACTGTAGTTCCTTCTCACATCTCACGCGGTTCCTGCCCAATTGTAATGACAAAAGATTTGCTGGAGGGTGCCCCGACACCCATGTACCCACTGAAGGATATTGTGTATCCCATACGATGAATGTGTTGTCGATAGGTCTTTGGAACTACGAGATGACAAAATTCTTGCTATTGAAACCGTTTCCAAGATACAACAATGTCCTTTCTTAAGATTATCGCTAGCTTTAGGCATCTTGGCAAAAGAAGTCAGCAAGGTGGCTTCTGTTTCTGAGCCTCTCTTAACTCAATGAGTAGTTAATTCGAACTAGTAACATGTTTCTGTTCTGACCCTTCCTGTGATCGTGTTTGCGTTGCCCCTACAATCACAAGCTGGGTTGGATCCCAAAGGAACATACATCTCAATCAATCATGTGCCATGCCGGAAAGCGTGGGCGGTCATGACTCGCCATTTCACTCGATCACCAGTGTCGTGGATCAGCTCAGTGTTCCTGTCTCGTCCATGCCATGTGGCCAAGCCATCCAGGTATTTTCCTCTCGGTCTTCCTCTTGGTCTGTTCCCCTCGATCTTGCCAGTTGTCACTAAGTTCTCCAATCCATTTCTTCTCATAACATGTCCAAAAAATTTTGACTGTCTACGTCTAATTTCTCTAATCAGTTTACGATGTTCATTTGTCTCCTGTAGTACTTGGTCATTGGTTTTTCTGTCTGTCCATGGTATTCTTTGCATTTTCCTCAGAAACCACATTTCTGCAGCCATCAGATGCTTTTCAGCTTGACTGCTCATTGTCCAAGTTTCAAATCCATACAAAAGAACAGGCTCTATGTATCCCCTCAACACTCTTTTTCTCGTTTCAATTGACATCTTTTATTGGTCAGAATGTTTTTCATCTTGCTAAAGGCTACTTTCGCCATGGCGATTCTTGTTCTAATCTCTTCAAGGCATCTCCCATCAGATGTTATAACTGTTCCAAGATAATTGTACCGATTCACTTGTTGAAGAATATTTCCATTTACTTGTATATTACATTGTGGCACTTCTTCCTTCCTACTGACGACCATAACCTGAGTCTTTTTACAATTTAATTCTAACCCCAGTTGCTCACTGTGTACAACAACCGCATCTACTAATTGTTGCAGGTCCTGCTCATTGTCTGCAATTAATACTGTATCATCTGCATATCTAATGTTATTGATGTTTCGTCCTCCAATGCTGATTCCATTTATATCCTCTACATTTCTGAAAATATTTTCACTGTACAGGGAAAAAAGATCTGGAGACATCACACATCCCTGCCTAACACCTCTCTTAATTGGCTGATACTGTCCCACTTCATTATCAATCCTTATTGCAGCTTGTTGTTTCCAATATATGTTTTTTATAAGTCTAATGTCTTTCCCATCAATTTGTAGATCTGCAAGCATATCCACCATGCTGACATGTCTAACGCTATCAAAAGCCTTTGTATAGTCAATAAAGCAAAGATGTATATCCTTGTTTACTTCTATAGCACGTTCAATAACTGTTCGCAGCATATACACAGCATTTACTGTACCCTTTCCTTCTACAAACCCGCATTGTTCTTCCCCTATTTCAGGTTGTATCTTCTTCCTCATTCTTTGCATGATAATTCTTAGCAAAATCTTTGTGATGTGACTCATTATACTAATTGTTCTATGTTGATCACATTCCAAGGTTCCTGATTTCTTTGGGATTGCAATTAAACATACATCTACATCCAATTAATATCGATACAGTCGGGTCAGATAAGACAGCAGCATTAATAGTTTCCGTAACGTATTTCGAAACAATGTCCAACCTGGCAATCGGGTACAAAAACCACATAACTCATCATGGTCGTGTATTTCTCGATTATCTCCCCCGTGAGTTGTCCAGGACTATTTAGGTGTGAGACGGTGACTGCATCAAATTGTTATTTAGAGTCATAGAGCCACTCCAACATTTGCCCATTCACTTCAAATGTCTTGACCACTGGATGTCTGCTATCTTCTCCCTGTTACATTCCCCAGTTCCAATTATGCAGGCGGCATACTGTGTCTCTGTGGGTTTCTTTCAACAATCAGTGATTTGGTGTGTCTTTGTTTTACAATAACTACAGACGATCAGCTGCCACCCTTGTTTAAGCTGTGGCTGCTGATCGGGGTTATCCGGTTTGTTAACCAGAGTTCTGTTGAGAGATTCCTCCTTTTTGACTGGGCCGGTCTTACCTCCTTACTGACCAGTATTTATTATGGACTCACAGAGTACGCTTAATAAGGTGAACCGATGAATGTTTCCCGCATAATAGTTTGCCTAGATTGAGGGATCATAACTTGTGAGGCTTGTATGGAATTTCTACCCTGGTCATGCGTGAGGGAATCAGCAGGCTGATAGACTGGCATTAAATGCACCTCCCGGTACTAGTTTACCCAATGACAAGAAAGAGGTGGTTGAGAGCCTGTGGGGCAAGGTGGATGAAGCAGTGGGACAGACTGAGAACACGTATGTGGAGAGAATAATATGGCGGATGATCGGCTGGAGATCTGGACGAAAATCACAACTCAGAGGGAAGACCAGGAGACCTTTTAGTCAGATAGCAGTTGGAACCTTTAGCAGTATAGCTCTTCGCTGGATGTTAAACGAAGGGACGAGCTGGTGTGAGCACGTTCTAAATGTAGTGATGTCCTTTCTTAGCTCAACTCAACTTAACTCGGCAATTCACTTCCTCGTGTGGATTAAGGAGTTTCAGAGGACGTCTAACATGGTTCCTCAAAAGCTAGAATATACCATTCGGCTAATCAATTTGATTAATTTTTTTTAATGATTCAATTTATGATGTGTAATTTCATCAGTGTGTAATTGTCAAGATGCAGCGAAATATACCAGGCAATAAATTTTGCAATCTACTGTTTGTGTCATCGTTATTCTAATTTCATAAAGTCTTCCAACCTCTACGTTTCATTTTCCATGAGGATAACTTGGAGTGTTTTGCCATTTTGCTGTTTTAACTTGTCGGCAATGACCATCTCTTCCAAGCTATCATAAGCCTGCTGGAAGACTTCAAGCGACATCCATTTAGGTAAGTACGAATTGAGACTAACCGCAAAAGCGGAATAAATGCTTCCAGGACTCCTTCCTGGATGTCTGAAACTTGCTCCAATAAGTATTAGCCCGCATTTCCTTCTGTTTCAGGAGGGCTTCCATCAGGACTTCAAAGATATTTTTCAACCCGGGAAGCAGTCGTGAGTACACCTCATAAGACATTCATTTAATCCTTGGGATAGCTTCATTTTTCCATTGCTCCTTCTCACCACCGATAGCTGTGGCCATAACATCATATCGATGAATGTAATCACCTATCCTTTTCAAACACTCGTTGAAAGGCACTAATGGGATGAAATCGGCGGAAGCTCAGCTTTCACTCGGAGGCTGAGCTTTCATCTCCAGCCCTTTCATCTTGTATTCATGCTCTCGCTCGGCCTTCTTAGGCTCTTTATCGAGTTGTGTCGACATATCCTCTTATTAGCCTGTTGTTTGGGCATCTTAGTCTCTCTGGCAATCTCGGCAAGTCGAATTAAATCACCCTCTTTCCTTTTCTTTCTCTTCCGCTCTTCCTGTACATAGCCCCTGTTCATATCCATGTACACCGTTTAACTCGTCACCACTCAATCCAACCCCATTGTCCATCTCTTTGATCTCCCCTATGGTGGGTCTTTTGTCCGCCATCTCTCACGTTCTTCCTGTAAAGAAATATACTAACTACAACGGGGATCCACATGAACACTTGAAAGTGTGATATAAATTACAGAAACCACACCATTGTCTTTTAACATGACAATAGTATTGTTCATGATGTCAAGTGTGTTAAGTGACAACACAATAACGTCATAGGACAGTTACAAATGGCCGACTCACTTTTGACATGGATCAAAGAGTAGCAACCTTCTGTTACCCGTTTTTTTTTATATCAGTGAAGTGGTGAAACCTAAATACATTCATCGGCAAATGAAAGCCCAGTATAATGATGCATGCCTGTCAGTTAAGCAAGTGTATGAGTGGAGTAGGAAGACTTATGAGACAGAATATTCATGACCGGGATGGGCACACCGAGTAGTGACCCCAGCGTCGTTACCGCAGCTGAAGGCCTCGCTAAGTACAGTTCTGTCTTGTATCGTTTTCTTTGTTCTAACAGTATTTATAGAAAACATAATGCACCCACACCGTATCAGTATAAACTGAGAGTTGTGTTATGTGGCATGATTATTATATATGAACAAAAGCAAGAATACTATACAAATTATATCTGTAAATAAGCAATTGTTAACGGACAATAAACAATTATTCAAATGCTGTGCGACCTTAGCAATTCGGTGGTTCCGGTATGTTTTGTGCAAACAGAAAGCGTTCACTTTAAATTCGAAAATACAGTTGTGTTAAAAATGTTCCACATTCGAACAATACATATGTCTATGTATTTTAAGTAGTTGAGAAAAAGTAATATTCTTGTATTTTGTTTATATGATATATCTATGTAGTATATACCCGACGAGATGCAGAGAAATGCCAGACAATAAATCATGCAGCTTATTCTATGTGGTTTTTGTCTCTCAATTCATGTTGCAAATGCATTGTTTTGAATGCAAACCGTTAATTTTAGGCATATATATATCATGTCTTTTTATGCGTTATATAATCGGTCGCCCTAGTAGAGCCTGCCTGCTAGGGAAGGGGCAGGGGATGTCCCTTAGGAGGATTATATCCTGCCGTCATATCTAACCAACTATGAATAATACAAATAATTATCGCCGAAGCAACGGAGTACGTGCTTTGTGCTCGATACCTTTGACAACAGCCAGCGGGGAGAGAATGAATCGGAGAAGAAGAGGTAGGGGAGAGGGGAGAAGGAAAAGAAAGAAGATTGCTGGAACCAGAAGGGGTAGAAGGAAAACGGATCGTTTGGGACTCAAAAATGTACGGGTTGGGTATTGGAATTCCGCAGTGCAAAGCAATGAGGACCAACACTGGCGAAACTGGTCTACGATTTCGATGTCCTGATGTTACAAGAACTGAATACGAACTCTTTTAAGTGTCCTGGCTACACATGTTATATCAACCCAACTGGGCAGGGAAGACATGGGCAGGCTCTGGTGGTCAAGGACGGTTTACAGCATTCAATACTGGATATGAGTGGGTGGGGTCAGGAGAGTAAAGAGGGTGCAGGGACTGAGGATACAAATAGGCCGATACAGCTGGAACCTGATAAATGTATATGTAAGTGGGGAATCTTGCATAAGCAGAGAGAGTTGGGACTGGTTGAAAGGTTCAGTGGACACTCCAGATACCAGGTATCTTATGTGTGGTGACTTCAACGCCCGCGCCAAGGAATGGGACAGGTCGGGAGAGAACAGACAGGGTACTGCATCTTGCTGAGGCCTTGCTTGAGATGGATGTTGTCTGTCTAAATGACGGTACACCCAGTTATGATCGCGACCACTCTTCGCTCTTGGGGCGTCTTTTTTTTTCACGGGTAAGATCTAAACTAACAAGAGGAATCTTTACTCAACCACCATCGTGGACACCAGATGTCGAGAATTCATGGAGGGAAAAGAGGGTGGCCATAAGGAATTGGCAGAGGGTGCGGAGAGCAAACAATTCAGTTGACACAGAAATGAAAGAGGCTGAAAGGTATAAAAAAGTAAAGGTGGAGGATTTCAAATTCCAGGCAGCAGAGGCAAAGAGGATTAAGTGGGAACAGTTTATCAATGAAGTCGGTAGGGATGTGACATTGGGAAAATTGTCATTATGTTTTGGGGATGTTGACAGTATCAAAAAGCCAGCTTGAAAGGTTGGAGCGCATACATAATGCTGACATGCGGTTAATATCGGGGTGCACACAGGACACACCAATTATCTGCATGAGGCATATCCTGGTGCTACCTACAATGACGGATAGACATAGGGTCCTTCGGGCCAAATGGTACCTGAGAGTTGCCGCAGACAGGGATCACCCGCTGCATGCAGCAATGGATATGGAACGGGTCATTGACTAAGTCGAGGCAGATGCTGGATGGCACAGGCAGAACAGGTGTGTGATCTAGAGACCATCAATCGTGAAAGAGAGTGGGTTGAAGTTCCAGATGACATGACGGACTAGCACAATGTAATAATAACACTGGGTCGTGAAAGCAGAGAATGGGCAGCGGGCCGCACTGAGTTTGAAGTGCAACAGCTAATCCAGAGCAACACACATCAAGGTGACATTGTCATCTACACCGATGGGTCAGTGGTGAGAAACAGACGTAGTGGCTGGGGCTTTATTGCAAAGGCTAATGGGCGAGTCTTGAAAAAGTAGAGCCTGGCTTATGAGACTACGACCTCAAGCATGAGAATGGAGGTGGAGGCAGTAACAGTGGCATTCGGGTGGCTAGAGGAGACTACTGCAACACACGTTGTGTTCATTACGGATTCAAAGAATATGCTTAGCAAGGTGGAGAATGGAATGTTTCATGTGGAATGACTCTCGTCGCTTCAGAGGTCACAGATTATGAGAATTGTATGGATATTTTGCCCTGGCCATGCGGGTGTACGAGGGAATGAACAGGCTGATAGGCTAGCAGGGAATGCACCTCTTAATGGTATCTTGCATATGGGCAAGGAGGAGGTGGTTGTGCGCTTGTGGGACCAGGTGGAGAAGGCGGAGGAACAGATTGAGAACCCATATGTGGAAAGAATGAGATAGCGGGGGATCGGCAGGGGTTCTGGAAGAATCTCAAAATTGAGTGGGAAAACCAGGAGAACTTTTAATCAGATAGCGGTGAGAACGAGCGGGGTAGGGGTAGCCTCTATCAAAGGAGAAGTAAGGCGCCTCCTTCCCTTCGCTAGCCTATGGGACACCCTTGGGCAAGGTGGAGTACCCGTTTATCCCCCCGATCAGGGTTACGTGAAGCCATGTCTGCAGGCGTTGGATGAAGATGAAGAGCAGCCGACAGATAGTTATAGGTTATGGTCTCCACCTTCACGACGGTAGGCAGAGGATCTCGTTTTTGAGGAGACAATGGCTACGGTCACTGACCAGTATGGTCACTGCTAGGAAGGAAAGCAATGGCAAACTACCTTCCTTATGGATGCCAAGAAAATCATTTTGTGTGGACTCATCCTTAATCAGAGAAACGGCTTAAATGGGTGCTCCATAGGAGCAGCCTCACCCGGTAGGGGTAATCATGCGCACAAGGTGACTCCAGACCTTCAACAGGCTACTAGGTGCAAAAGATTAATATCATTGAAAGTAGGAACTTGGAATGTTAGAACAATGAATGCAGATGGAAAATTAGAAAACATCAAAAAAGAAATGGAGAGAGACAGAGAAGATTAACATATTAGTAATATCGGAAACGAGGTGGAAAGGAGCAGGGATAAGGACATGAGAGGATTGTAAGATTATTTACTCTGGAGGAGAAGAACAGCAAAGAGGTGTAGCCATTATATTATATAAGCAAACATCACATTCTGTCAAAGGATATCGGGCTGTGTCAGACAGAGTTCTATTAGTAAAATTAAATGGAAGACCTTTGAAAATAAATGTCATTCAAGTATATGCTCCACCAAGTGAATTCAGTGAAGAAAGTATATTGGAATTTTATAATGACATGGAGTCTGCTTTGAAGAACTGTAAAAAAATCAGGTATAAATATCAAGATGGGTGATTTCAACGCAAAAATAGGAAAGCAAAGTTATGCATGCAGAGTAGGCAACCAAGGTTTGGGCGAGAGAAATGAAAGAGGATACAGACTTGTAGAATGGGCAAAAGAAGAAGAAATGGTTGTAGGAAACACCCGGGTTTAAACAGCATCCTAGAAGATTATGGACATGGAAGAGTCCAGACAGCAGGATTCAAAACCAGATAGATTACATCCTGATTAGCCAAAGGTTTCGAAATGCGTTAACAGTCGTAAAAACAGTTCCAAATGCAGACTGTTACAGTGATCACAGTTTAATTACAGGCACATTGGGGGTAAAGTTAAAGAAAGTCAAGTATACAGCAGGAAATCCAATATGACTTGTGCAAATTGAAAACTCACAAAGAAATACAAGATAATTTTAACATAGAAGTAAAGATTACATTTTATTTATTGTCTGATCTAGAGATCCTTGACACATGCCGACGCATGTCATTCCAAGACATAAAGTTGCTCGTACTCAATAACAAAATACTAAACAGCGCTCACCTTGATGAAACAGACGCAAACCAGCCGACGGCAATTTCAGGCATTTATTACATGCTCTCGCAGAACAACAAAGAACGCTATTCCATATTATAACCTGCCCCTGAAGACGGGGACCGGTGGTTATACAATTATACAGACTCAGTTCCCGAATTCTGCCATTGCTTTAGGAAGGTCGCTCTTTTCCCAAGGATTTACCAGCCGCGTTTAACTCGTCTAAGGGTTATTCCTGTCCCGGTCCCATCACTGTATGAATGTGAGACAACAGACGATTTCCTCGCTCACTAAGAAGATTGCACCAAACCAGATCCTATCCTCTCCAACACGGAGCCCATAGAAAACACCGCTGTCCTGATCTTCTCTCCTGAAGCGTCCTCCGTTGCCGTCCTCTGACGATTCTCCACACTCTCCTTGGATTCCCTTGTTGACGTCCACTTTAGTGTCTGAATGGGAAACTCCGCACATGACTTTCCACCGCCTATTCCGATGACGTCATTCTGTCTAAACGCCATGTGGCAATCCTATTTCAAGATGTAGATGATCAATGGGAAATGCTGAAGAATTCAATCAGTTGTGCAGTAGAAAAAACTATTCCAAAAGTAAAGAAAGTGGGCCGTAAGACATGGATGACTGAAGAAATTTTACAACTAATGGAAACAAGAAGACAGAACAAAAATAATCCTGCCAAATATGAAGAAATTCGCAGGAAAGTCAGAACCTTATGTAAGGAGGCAAAAGAAATATGGCTTGCGAAAAATTGCAGAGAAATTGATAAACAACACAACAGTAAAAATGCGAAACTAATGCACACAAGAATTCAGGAGCTTACTAATCAAAGAACACGTACATAAGCAGGCTGCCTAAAGACAAAAGATGGAAGAGTCATAATATAAAAAGATCAGATATTACATGTATGGTCAGATTACGTGAAAAGCCTGTATGACGATAACAGAGACAAACAGTATGATGTTCAAAATAATAATGAAGGACCAGCAATTTTGAAGATGGATTGCTCTTAATAGGAATGCTCTTAACCATATGAAATCTGGCAAGACCCCCGGTTCAGACAGTGTCACAACAGAAATGATTAATGCTTTAGAAGAATATGGAATAGATAAAGTTACCAATCTGCTTAATACAATATATGGTATTGGAAATATACCTCAGGAGTTATGTAATTCTGTATTTATTGCAATCCCAAAGAAATCAAGAGCCTTGGAATGTGATCAACATCGAACAATTAGTATAATGAGTCACATCACGAAGATTTTGCTAAGAATTATCATGCAAAGAGTTAGGAGGAAAATATTGGTACCTTTCATGTTTCTGGGAGAATTCTACGATTTTAAGAGGTCTCCACTTCGTGACTCACACCTTTAACTTGAGGAAGACTTCCGAGATTATGGAGTCCTGACTCACTTGGAAGAGACCTTCAGTCTAGTCAAGGGCTCAGAAGAACTTGTGACGTAGTCCACACTTTACTAGATGAACACATGCTATTGGAGAACGGTCTTTCGGCTCATGAGGACGTTGTTGATAGTTACAAACATCGCGACCTTGTAAAAGAACAACAAAACATGTTACAATCTTCATTTAGAGTATGGAATACCCCCTCCTGTATCAATTTGTTCCCAACACCCTCCTGGGTTTTTCAGCTCGTCTGGAAATCACCAATACCGTAGGTCTGTCCAACAAGACATCCTATCTAGTACACTAGACCTGTGTGACCAAATATTTAATTAACCCACAAACGCATCAGACGATGTCTATAGAATTGAGAGCCCAACAGACTGACGCACACCTGTGGATATCAAAGATCATGGATGTATGAAAGGGACGCACCGACCAGCGCATTCTGATACGCAGCAAATGGTGGGTCTTTTGCCGCTATCTCTCACTTTCTTCCTGTAAAATAATATAATAACTACGAGGAGACATCAAATGAAATCCTTAAAAGTGTGATAGAAATTATAGTAAAAACACCATTGTCTTTACACTTGCCAATTGTATTGTTGAGGATGTCAAGCGTGTTAAGCGACATCGCGGTGCAGGTGCTTACAGTGACCTCATAAAGACAGTTTAAAGATGGCCGCCTGTCACGGAATCACTGGAGACGCCGACCAGAATGATGGATCGCCAGAGACAGCCGACTATAGGCGCCGCAACCCTTTGTTGTTGGGATCAAACGCCGACCAGAATTCTTTGAGTGCAGGGGAAGGATGTCCCTGATCAAAGACGGATAAGTCGGTATGTTGTTTACCCGATCCGAGAATGAGAGAACGAGAGTTTCTCGACACCTGGTTTCTGGCCATGGCAGTGACGTCATTCAGACACACAGTTCTCGGCAGTTGATAAACAGTTTGCAATCAGTGTGCAGGATGGTTTGAAAACGAAAAGGAGTGTGGATATGTTCCAGTTCTATAAGGGAAAAGAAATTACTATGTCCCGTGTCGATTAAAGTCGACGGAAATGTGTCCATAATGTGAATTTGTTGTTTCGATTCTGAACAGGAATAGATGACATAAGGTAATAAATAGATAGAAATTAGGTATAAATAATTAAAGGCAGTGCTTCTTAACTTGTCTGCTACTCGCACAGGAATAATATTACCGGGAAAGGGAGATCAATGGAAGTAGTGATTAATACTAGACAGGCAATTGACTATGCACAATTGGGAGATACTTGCAATTGAGTGTAGTGATGAGGCGTTGTGGGAATCTATTCTAGGAGCGTCGGCAGCAGCAGACTGATGCATTGCTTAAACTAGGTTGAGTGGTATATCAACTCAGCAGATTAAGACCAATGTCGTGGGATGATATTCAGTGAGATTGAGGGTGGTTGAGGGAATAAAGGTAATGTCAATGGTAGGATCTTCCGGTAGGGTGTCTACTGTGGTTTCTTCATTTTCCTTTGGTCTTTCCTTTTCGTACCACGTCTCAGGCCAATGTGATGAACTCCTCTGCCTTATGCCAGAGTTTAGTTCTATGTTAATCAGGATATAAATATCTGAGTGTGGCCTTCGGCCTACACTCACACACAGTAGGTTTGAATCGGGTTTCTCTCACCGGGTGTTTTCTTTTCGACAGGTTCTACTGTACCTGAAAACTTAAGGACAACTCAGAGAGGTGGAAAATGGCAATATCACCGAGAGCAGTTTGCTAAATGGCCTCGGCAATGGGACACCGTTAAACAAATCATGGTCTCGTCTGAACCAAAAGTGTTTAACATGAAAAGGCTATTGGGTCAGTGATTGAGTTTCCAAACCAGCTGATTTTAATGAACTATAAACACCTCACGTAACTATGACTGTAGTAGGTATGGAGGTGTGTATAGTAAAGAGAATCATTCAGTAACAGTGTCCAACGAGACAGAAGGTTTGGATATCTGGTGAGATATAGGACAGTGTTCCTAGGTCACGGGATTTCTATAGACGTATCAGGTTCATCGTGTGTTCCGAACTCATGGACTTTATTCTACCATATTCAACGTAATAACCAGGCATCCGGACTATGCACCATCAACTGGAAGAAGTCGACCCCTGGCCGGTGAGACGCTTCATTTGGTGAGGTCCCTCTGAACTTGCTGTGTTGTGATGTGGTATGGCCGGACACTAAGATGAAAGATCCTGAACTGACTGGTCTTATCTAGCATACACAATAGACTATACTACAAACGTTCTATACACATACATTGCACACACGTGACACTTTTCTCTATTAAATGTTTTTATCATTTGTTAGAAACCAGAGTTGTGTGGTATGTTCTGGAGGAATATGAAAATGGGTATTGTCCTTATGGTAAGAAGTGAGAGAGATAGTGATCCAGAGACCCAAAGAGGGTGTGTAGAGAAAGCTCCAGTAGATTCCCAAGCTGATGATATGGAATTTAAAAAGTGTGCTTATATATTCCTCTTTCCCCCTGGGGACAACAGGTGAAACCGCCCCAATGTTGATATGCATCGAAGTGTAGCCACCCGTTTTTTTCTGTTATCAGTGAAACCTATAGAAATGCATCAGCGACTGAAGGTCCAGTATGGTGATGCATGCTGTCAGTTCAGCAAATGTATGAGTTTAGTAGGTAGTTTCAAACCAGCAAGACTTAAGTGACAGACTGTTCACGACCGGTTTGGGCACACCGAGATCCACAGAGTCGTTTCCGCGTTGAAGGTCACGTACACGATACTTATAATTTGTATAGCATTCTGTATTTTAACATTACTTATAGGAAACGAAATGCACCTATCCATCCATCATGTGCCATGACGGAAAGCGTGGGCGGTCATGACTCGCCCCCGCAGAAGTCGGATGTGTCGGCCTAACAGCGCAAGAACGCAGCTCTGCTGCAAACAGACACAACGCAATCACGTCTGGAAGAAAAAAAACCTCGGGATGAAAGAAGAAGCAGAAGATGATGACTTGCCATTTCACTCGATCACCAGGGTCGTGGATAAGCTCTGTGTTCCTATCTAGGTCATACCATGCAGCCAAGTCATCAAGGTATTTACTTCTCTTTCTTCCCCTTGGTATGTTCCATGCAATCTTGCCCGTTGTCATGAAGTTCTCCAATTCATTTCCTCTCATAACATGTTCAAAAAAATTTGACTATCTACGTCAAATTTCTCTAATCAGTTTACGATTTTAATTTATTTCCTGTAATACTTTGTCATTGGTTTTTCAGTCTGTCCATGGTATTCTTAGCATTATCCTCAGAAACTACATTTCTACAGCCACCAAATTTATTGAGCTTGACTGCTCATTGTCCAAGTTTCACATCCATACAAAGGTACAGGCTCTATGTAGCACCTCAACACTCTTTTTCTCGTTTCAATTGACATCAGTTTATTTGTCAGTTTGTTTTTCATCTTGCTAAAGGCTACTTTCGCCATGGCGATTCTTGTTCTATTCTCTTCCATGCATCTCCCATCAGATGTTATGACTGTTCCGAGATAAGTGTACCAATTCACATGCTGAAAAATATCCCCATTTACTTGTATATTACATTGTGGTATTTCTTTCCTCCTAGTGACGACCATGATCTGTGGCTTTTTTTCAATTTAATTATAACCCCAGTTGTTCACTGCTTGTAACAACCGCTTCTACTAATTGTTGCAGATCCTGCTCATTGTCTGAAATTAATACTGTGTCATCTGCATATCTAATGTTATTGATGTTTCGTCCTCCAATGATGATTCTATTTATAACTTCTACATTTCTGAAATTTTAACTGTATGGGGGAAAAGATCTGGAGACATTACACATCCCTGTCTCACACCTCTCTTAATAGGCTGCTATTGCCCCACTTCATTATCAATCCTTATGGCAGCTTGTTGTTTCCAATATATGTTTTTTATAAGTCTAATGCCTTTCCCATCAATGTGTAGATCTGCAAGCATATCTACCATGTTGACATGTCATACTATATCGAAAGCCATTGTGTATTCAATAAAGCAAAGATGTATATCTTCTATAGAACGTTCAATAACTGATCGCAGCATAAACACATCATTTACTGAACCCTTTCCTTCTGCAAACGAACATTGGTCTTCCCTATTTCAAGTTGTATTGTCTTCCTCACTCTTTGCATGATAATTAGTAGCAAAATCTTCGTGATGTGACTCATTACACTAATTGTTCTATGGTGATCACATTCTGAGGCTCTTGATTTCATTGGGATTAAAATAAATACAGAATTACATAATTCAGAAGGTATATCTCTAGTATCATATAATGTGTTTAGCAGTCTGGTGACTTGATCTATTCCATATTCTTCTAAAGCTTTAATCATTTATGTTGTGATGTTATCTGAACCGGGGGTCTTGCCAGCTTTCATATATTTGAGACATGCTGAACTTCCATCTTCAAAATTGGTTTCCATTCATTATCAAATCGAATATCATACGATTCATCAATGTTATCATCATAAAGGCTTTTCACATAATCTGACCATACGTGTAGAATCTGATATGTTTCTATTATGATTTTGCCACCTTTAGATTTTAGACAGCCTGCTGATGTACTTGTTCTTTTATTAGTAACTTCATGAATTCTTGTGTGCACTAATTTTGTATTTTGACTGTTGTGTGGGTTTTCAATTACTATGCAATATTTCTCAAACCATGCTTCTTTCGCCTCCATACATAATATTCTACCTTGTCTGTGAATTTCTTCATATTTGGCAGGATTACTTTTGTTGAGTCTTCTAGTTTGTAAAAATACTTCAGCCTTCCATATTTTACGACCCACCTTCTTTAATTTTGGAATTGTTGTTTCTGCAGCCAAGCTGACTGAATTCTTCAATATTTCCCATCGGTCATCCACATCTTGAAATAGGATCTCTAGATCAGACAATATATCAAATATGTTCTGTACTTCTATGTTGCATTTGTTTGTATTTCCTTGTCATTTCTGAACATTTTCCTTTTACATTTCTCAATGTACACAGATCATATTTAGTGTTTCCTTTTAAATACTTGACTGTCTTTAACTCTACCCTCAATGCACCTGTAAGTAATCTGTTCACTATAACAATCAGCACTGGGAACTGTTGTTGCAATTATTAACGCATTTCGAAATCTTCTGCTAATCAGAATGTAATGCTTGCTTGCTTGTGTTCGTTGGCTTGAGCTCCAACGCGAAGTCCTGTATGTCGGATGAAGGCATCCTGTTGTCCAACATCAGTGTGATGTCATACAGGACCTGAGGTTTGCGTGAGTATCCGTTGTCCCATGTCTGGCTTATTGGTGTGCAGACTGGTGGTTCCTCGCCCTACAGGCAGACACTCTCCGACTTCGGAGGAATCGGCGATCCTATTGACTTCAGCCAGGACCCCGAAGTGACCTGTTGCCCAGGACGCTCGACGAGGACGCGTCAATAGGTCTTGGCCAGTATATAACCCGGCCCTGGTGCCTTGGAAACACCTCTGCGTCCCAACAGAATGTAATCAATATGGTTTCTAATCCTACTATCAGGACTCCTCTTTTAAGGTGTTGTTTAAACCTGGTGTTTCCTACAATCATGTCCTGCTATTTTGCCCACGCTACATGTCTGTTTCCTCTTTCGTTTCTCTCTCCCAAACCATGGTTTCCTACTGTGTATCCATCACCTATATTTCCTACTTTTGCTTTGGAGTCTCCTATTACTATGACATAATTTCTGAATTTTTACATTTCTTTAAAACAGACTCTATGTCATTATACAATTCTTATACACTATCTTCACTGGATTCTCCTGCTGGGGCATATTTTTGAATAATGCACTGCTGCTGTACCAATATCAGCTATTTTTTTTTTTTTTTCACGCGTTTCCATCCTGTTTCAGGATATTGCGGTCAACACCAGCATCTTTCAGCTGTATGTTGATTCCTAGGCTAGATTACGCTCATCAGCACGCCACGACTTTCTGAGCGACCGGCTCCATACTCTCATAAGTCACTTTTGCCATTCGAACCACTGCTAATTCTCGTCGCGTCACGTGACGAGAGTATTCGGGGTTAGCGGAGAAAGCTGCTAACTCCTCGGCCATGGAGCCGGCTCAATATCAGCTATGCGTTTTTTAAATTAGCATGCTTATTATTAACGCGCAAAAGCAAGAATGCTATAAAATTTACATCTGTTAACGAGAAAATGTTAACGGACAATAAAGTATTCCTCAAATGTAGTGAGGCCTAAGCAATTTGGTGGTTCCGGCATGTTTTGTGCAAACAGAAAGCGTTCGCTTCAAAAGTTACAGTGGAGCTAAAAATGATACAGATTCGAACACTACCAATGACTATGTAAGGTAAGTAGTTGAGAAAATGTATTATTCATGTATTTATTCATATGATATATAGCTATGTATTATATGCCCGATGAGATACAGAGAAATCTCAGACAATTGATCAGGCAAAATATTATATGTGGTTTCTGTCTCTCAATTCATGTTGAAAATCCATTGTTTTGAATGTATACAGTTCATATTATGCATACATATCATGTCTGTTATGCACTATGTAAACCAGGTGTTGCAAACACTGATCAGACTATAACATTTCAACACACTCTGTCTAACAGCCAATGATAGTGACGTGTTGCATAATATACTTTTCAGTTTTTTAATTCAGCTGTTGCTTGACCTCTTCTGCATTTATTCTCTGTCGTGGAATTTCCATCAGGTGTGATAACTGACTGTAGATATTTAAATATAGTATGCTGGTTAAGCAGTTTCCATAGAATTATCTAACATTTTGGTGTCTTCGTTTTTTTTATTTGATATAATCATTGTTTATAATTTCTTGATAGTAAAGAAAAGTTCTTTTATTTTTGCACTCTATGTTACATCAGTGCCCACAGGTTGTAGGTATGCTGAATTTTTCCTTCTTCAGTGTTGTGGTATCTGCATGGCTTGTATATTGTATAATATAACCTTTAAGTGGTGTTACTGGCATCTCTTTGATTCATTTAATTATGATTTCACTATATGTATAGAGAAGCGATCCGGCAACAAATGAAAAACAGGGTCTTAGTCCTTATTTATCCGTTCATACGTATCTTCTGTTTTTTTCCAATTGGCATTGCTGCTAATTGTTTCCATTAATTATTTTTTTTATTATTCTGAGATCTTTACAATCAACGTTGATATATCTCAACAATTGTATAATTGCATCATTTTTTTATTTTATCAAATGACTTCGTAAAATACACAAATCTCACATGTATGTCTGTTTGTTCACCGTTCTCTGTGTTAGTGCTCGTAATGTGTGCATTCCACTGTTTTTAATGTTCCTTCAACAAACAGAAACGTTGCTTCATATATGTCCATTGAGTACATGTTCTTTCTAGTCCTTTTCATTTTATATAGCTCAGGGTAGATTCTTGGTGGCTTGGCAATCCTTACATTCAATAAGAAAATTCGTCATCGAGTACTGTACAAAGTAGTTACAATGATATAAAAGAAATATATATCATAGACGTATATTGATGAAGCTTATATCGGACATTACACAATATATCAAAGCAACAAAACGCCAGAAATAAAGAAAACTGAGAATAATAGATGAATGATAGGGAGAATTACACAACTGATAGATACTGCTACTGAGTAAGTGTGTAGCGCGATACTGTGAGCTGTGAGTTTCGTGTGAAATGCATTTGAATCTGTCCAAGGTCTTTTTGGAACGTGACTGCATGTTCGGAGCGATGACAGCTGGCTATGTCCCAGAGTTGACCGGTTTTTGCCTTATGCAGAAATGCGTGGCTGCTGGGCTTCTGGTTGACTGCCACTACCATGAACCATATTTTCGTGGACTGTGTGGGTGAACATCTAGGAAACATCCAGATGGGAAAATGACTGCCGATTCCATCAGAGATGAACTGGGTGTTTCGTGGGGGACTATTGGCGGTGGCATTATGCACAGTGTATCTGTGCGGGCTATTTTTTGTCGAGACTCCTGTTGTATCCAATTTTCACATTGGGCAGTGGGGAGCGTTTTGTGTGATATTCACTGGTACAGGAACGGAGCATAATGGGAACTACTCGTCGTTGTTGTGAAGTTTGAACCACGACTAACTAACTAACTAACTAACTAACTAACTAACTAACTAACTAACTAACTAACTAACTAACCAACCATCTATCTATCTAACTAACTAACTAACTAACTAACCAACCAACTATCTAACGAACTAACTAACTAACTAACTAACTAACCAACCAACTATATAACTAACTAACTAACTAACTAACTAACTAACCAACCATCTATCTAACTAATTAACTAACTAACTAACTAACTAACTAAGCAACCATCTATCTAACTAACTAACTGACTAACTAACTAACTAACTAACTAACTAACAAACCAACTATCTATCTAACTAACTAACTAACTAACTAACTAACTAACTAACTAACCAACCATCTATCTAACTAACTAACTAACTAACTAACTGATAGATACTAGAAGAGCATGTGAACAAAAGCATGATTAAAATAAAAGAATACATAGGGTACTAGTACGAACATGTAAGACAGCGAAAGAAGTCTGTCTAAGTACAAAGATTTTAAGGAACAACACAGTCTATGTATAGAAGGATACATGAATTATCGGGCACGAGAAAATATGCAAGAAGTAGCTGTTTTTAAAGAAAAGAAGGTAACATATAAATGAAGTTAAATAAC
>JACEFZ010006740.1:0-42500 GCA_014155875.1 Cepaea nemoralis | reverse complement strand
CATTCGCACAAACACGCACGTGCGCAAACACATATATTGGAGAACTCTCGCGTGATCCCACATTTTCGCACTTGCTCATTGACCTATACATACATGTTCTCACGCGCGCGTTCACATACAAACGCATACAAATCACACGCGTATACCTTGTGGGAGCAGAAAACACAAGCAACTATTGACAATTTTGCATTGTTTTTACTTATTAATAAGGTCACTCCATCAGTCGCCACCCAGAGAACTCGCGGAGTAATAGAGCACACTACTTTCTCTAGATTGTTGATCATAATCATCATGCAGTAGGTAGGCCACATGTAGTAGGTAGGCCACATGTAGTAGGTAGGCCACATGTAGTAGGTAGGCCGCATGTAGTAGGTAGGCCGCAGTAGGTAGGCCACATGTAGTAGGTAGGCCGCAGTATGTAGGTCACATGTAGTAGGTAGGCCACATGTAGTAGGTAGGCCACATGTAGTAGGTAGGCCACATGTAGTAGGTAGGCAACATGAAGTAGGTAGGTAGTAGGTAGGCCACATGTAGTAGGCAGGTAGTAGGTAGGCCGCATGTAGTTGGTAGGTAGTAGGTAGGCCGCATGTAGTAGGTAGGTCACATGTAGTAGATAGGTAGTAGGTAGGCCACATGTAGAAGGTAGGCAACATGTAGTAGGTAGACCACATGTAGTAGGTAGGTAGTAAGTAGGCCGCATGTAGTAGGTAGGCCGCATGTAGTAGGTAGGTAGTAGGTAGGCCGCATGTAGTAGGTAGGCCACATGAAGTAGGTAGGCCGCATGTATAGGGACGCCACATGTAGTAGGTAGGCCACAAGTAGTAGGTAGGCCACATGTAGTTGGTAGGCCGCGTGTAGTAGGTAGGCCACATGTAGTAGGTAGGCCACATGACGTAGGTAGGCCACATGTCGTAGGTAGAACAAATGACGTAGGTAAGCCGCGTGTTGTAGGTAGACCACATGTTGAAGGTATAACACGTGACGTAGGTAGGCAACATGTAGTAGGTAGGCCACATGTAGTAGGTAGGTCACATGTCGTAGGTAGGCCACATGACGTAGGTATGCTGCATGTAGTAGGTAGGCCACATGACGTAGGTAGGCCGCGTGTAGTAGGTAGGCAACATGTAGTAGGTAGGCCACATGTAGTAGGTAGGCCACATGTAGAAGACAGGCCACATGACGTAGGTAGGCCACATGGTGTAAGTAGGCCGCGTTTAGTAGGTAGGCCACATGTAGTAGGTAGGCCACATGACGTAAGTATGCCACATGACGTAGGTAGGCCGCATGTAGTAGGTAGGCCGCATGTAGTAGGTAGGCCATATGTAATAAGTAGGCCGCATGTATTAGGTAGGCCGCAGTAGGTAGGCCACATGTAGTAGGTAGGCCACATGTAGTAGGTAGTCCACATGTAGTAGGTAGGCCACATGTAGTAGGTAGGCCACATGTAGTAGGTTTGTCACATGAAGTAGGTAAGTAGTAGGTAGGCCACATGTAGTAGGTAAGTAGTAGGGAGGCCGCATGTAGTTGGTGGGTAGTAGGTGGGCCGCATGTAGTAGGTAGGCCACATGAAGTAGGTAGGCCGCATGTAGTAGATAGGCCGCATGTAGTAGGTAGGTCACATGTAGTAGGTAGGTAGTAGGTAGGCCGCATGTAGTAGGTAGGCCACATGTAGTAGGTAGACCACATGTAGTAGGTAGACCACATGTAGTAGGTAGGTAGTAAGTAGGCCTCATGTAGAAGGTAGTTAGTAGGTAGGCCGCATGTAGTAGGTAGGACACATGAAGTAGGTAGGCAACATGTAGTACGTAGGCCACATGTAGTATGTAGGCCACATGTAGTAAGTAGGCCGCGTGTAGTAGCTAGGCCGCATGTAGTAGGTAGGCTACATGACTTAGGTAGGCCGTGTGTAATAGGTAGTCCACATGTAGTAGGTAGGCCACATGTAGTAGGTAGAATACATGACGTAGGTAGGCCGCGTGTAGTAGGTAGGCCATATGACGTAGTTAGGCCACATGACGTAGGTAGGCTGCATGTAGTAGGTAGACCACATGACGTAGGTAGGCCGCGTGTAGTAGGTAGGCTGCATGTAGTAGGTAGGCCGCATGTAGTAGGTAGGTCACATTTAGTAGGTAGGTAGTAGGTAGGCCGCATGTAGTAGGTAGGCCACATGTAGTAGGTAGGCCACATGTAGTAGGTAGGCCACATGTAGTAGGTAGACCACATGTAGTAGGTAGGTAGTAGGTAGGCCGCATGTAGTAGGTAGTTAGTAGGTAGGCCGCATGTAGTAGGTAGGCCACATGAAGTAGGTAGGCAACATGTAGTACGTAATCCACATGTAGTAGGTAGGTCACATGTAGTAGGTAGGCCGCGTGTAGTAGGTAGGCCGTGTGTAGTAGGTAGTCCACATGTAGTAGGTAGGCCACATGCAGTAGGTAGAATACATGACGTAGGTAGGCCGCGTGTAGTAGGTAGGCCACATGACGTAGTTAGGCCACATGACGTAGTTAGGCTGCATGTAGTAGGTAGACCACATGACGTAGGTAGGCCACATGTAGTAGGTAGGCCACATGACGTAGGTAGGCCACATGACGTAGGTAGGCTGCATGTAGTAGGTAGGCCACATGACGTAGGTAGGCCGCGTGTAGTAGGTAGGCAACATGACGTAGGTAGGCCGCGTGTAGTAGGTAGACGACAAGTAGTAAATAGGCCACAACTAGTAGGTAGGCCACAACTAGTAGGTAGGCCACATGACGTAGGTAGGCCGCATGTAGTAGGTAGGCCGCATGTAGTAGGTAGGCCACATGTAGTAGGTAGGTAGTAGGTAGTATCGGTCTCGGTAGCCAAAGGCTTGCGAACGAGGTTCGTGAGCCGCTTATCAGCCGTTAGAAACGCAGACGCGACCGATTTGTGCAGCAGACCGTGTCGCGTTGTGTTATAACGTGTTGGTATGGGAGACGGTCGTTCAAAAAGCAATGACAAACTACTGAGCATAATATTACCTAGCACATCAACAGCAGCTGAAAAATGTTGTTGTTGACTGCAACGTCCTACAAGGGATATGCAACATTTAACAAAAACGTAGGTAGGCCATTTGGAGAACGTGGCTCTCATAACGGCTGGCCACATATAGTATAGAATCTTTGTCAGTTCTCCGGTTTGAAGCATTGTCATGTTAATGTGTCTATCTGTTCACTGCTGATCTTTGCTCTGGTCGACACCTAACTAGTCTTCCATCCATCCATCCATCCATCCATCCAATTTTGGGGAAGGGAGTGGGGACCGTCCACCTCTTTCAACCAGCCTCTGCGGCGTTTGTTATAATTAATTTGCTTTTCAAGTTTTACCGCAGTTCACCTTATTCTCGATAACCACGCTTCATTCCCACCAACTGCTACTATATGTTTCACGTTCCGTCCTCATAGTCTGTTAAGTTTTTGTTGGTTTTTACTAGACCATTCAGTGTGTGTTGTGTGCTTATTATTTGTGTCTACACGTCCACCGTCTGCCACGCTGCCCCATTACTGCCCTTCCCACTGGCTATTCTATCAATTTTACCGCCCATTTCCTTTGTGCATACGCTTGTACACCCGGTGACCCCATTTCATGACTAGGCCTTCACATCGGTCTCGTCTCAATATTTTCTTTACCATTTGCCGCTATGCCTTCAACCGACTCACCTCAGTTATTCCAACAGTTGAGATCATACATCATCGTCTGCTTTCTCTTCTACCAACGGATATTAAAATCACAGCCACCGACTTGGCTCTTAACATCTACAAAAAGACTCGTATTACATGTCATTTTAACTTCCTGCAGAACTGCCTACGACTTCATCTCACCCCACGTGGGTTCACTTCTAGATTTAACCCATCGGCGGGTTCTCTTCACGACAGCTGTAGTAGACGTTTATCTAAAATTGAGCTTAAATGTGCTACCCTTCGCATGCGCTGTATTGCTGACAACCATGCGCGCCATTTGTCTGACATTAGCTCTTGTATTTCCACCCTCGATCGGCATCTTAAACATCTTACCTCAGATAATTATTTCTTGTATTGTGTGATACGCTGTATCATCAATAGTACTAATCACCACTTATATAAATGTCTTTCCACGGCTAAAAAAACTAAGTTAACCAAACTTCGTGCCTCTATCCCTACTCCTTCCGCCTCTTCTCACCCGGCTCACCCCATCATTGTTTCCGACAATTTAGTTGTGTGCATACCCCTTGATCTCCCCCTATCAGCACCGGAGAAGTCGGTCCTTAGTAAAGGCCTCCGTTTCATACCTCTGCGTCCCTCTTGCGACAGATATGCATTACTGCAGGACGTCCATCGTTTCCATCGCACTCTCAGGTTGCAATATCACTTCAGTAATTTTAAACTCCTGCGTTTAATTAATGGTGAAAAGCTTACCGACAATTCTAACCTATATAAACGTCTCCGGTTACTGCCACTCCACAAGCGCCTGCTTTTTAATAAGACCAAACTAATTCACAAAATCCTATTTCAAAATGCTCCAAGCTACCTTTGGCCATTGTTTAAATATAACGCTAGACATAGCGAACGACTAAATATACTTCATGTCCCTAAACCTAGGATAGACTTATATAAAACAAGCTTAGCATACTCTGCCGCTCAGTTGTGGAACAATCTTCCACAAGAAATCAAAGACACCACCAATCATGATACATACATTCGCAACCTGTTTGAACACTACCTTAGTACAGACTACATGCCCCCATAACAAATAACACAAAAAAGACAATAATGGTAACTTATCTCAAACGACAACTAGCCAAAAAACATTCCCTTATGTATGGCACGTTACACCCTCCTTAGGTATTTATAATGCCCATGTTAAACACTGCCTCAGTGAGTCATTTGTTATTGATTATTTTTCATGCGTTTTAATGTTCTTTTGTTGTCAAAAGTTGCTTCATAAGTGATGTTGAATGAAAGAATGTATGAGAGGAAATAGAGAAGAAAGGCAGAATGTCAGACGGGCCTGCGTGCCCAATTCTTAACCCTTTGAAAATAAAGACTTATTATTATTATTATTATTATAGTAATCAACCTACTAAGGATAACTCCTCGGATCCCACCGATCACTTCTCCCACCTCTCTAAACGCAGATCCACGTGGGTCCCTCCTGCAGGAGCATCCAAGGCTTTAGATCTCTACATCGAGAAGACGCTCTTCGACATAGAACAATTGAAATTCAAACCACTAAGGCACTCGAACCTTACAGCGGAGGAACAACAGGCGCTTACACATTTGAAACGCCGTGATGATATTGTTATCAAGCCTGCCGACAAGGGAGGAGCGATAGTGGTTTGGAGTAAGGACTTGTATATACAGGAAGGTAACAAACAACTTGGGGATGCCACTTCTTACAGACCACGGACAGAAGACGGGACGGTCATTAACAACACCGAAGTCAAGAGTGTGACGAATGCCATCATCAGACAAGGCCTCCTGCCTAGCTCCGCCACGTCGCTGATCATCCACGATAGTTGCTTGGGCAAACCCACCTTGTACATGCTGCCCAAGACACACAAGCTAGGGAACCCAGGTAGACCCATCGTCTCGGCCTGCTCTTGTCCTACTGAACGGATTTCAGAGTTCCTTGACAGCATATTTCAGCCGTTGGTTGCTAGCTTCCCCTCATATATCAAAGACACCAACCATGCTATCTCCATCTTCGATTCCATCAGCTTCACCACCCCTTCTCAGCACCACATCTTTACTTTAGATGTGACTTCACTCTACACATCTATTCCTCACTCTGACGGCCTTAAAGCCTTGGAATTTTTCTTAGACAAAAGACGCGGCCCCACCATAGCCACCGGACCAGTGTTGCGTCTGGCAGAGTTAGTCCTTAACCTCAATTCATTTGAGTTCAATGGGGACTATTTTGACCAGATCAGCGGGGTTGCCATGGGTACTAAGATGGGTCCGAGTTATGCCTGTCTTTTCATGGGCTATCTTGAACACCAGGTATGGAGTCAATACACTGGTAGGCTCCCGGAGCTCTATAGGAGGTATATCGATGACTGTTTTGGTGTTTCAGACATGCCATTGTCTGACCTCCAGGACTTTATTGCCTTTTTCTCTAACTTTCATCCTAGCATCAGACTCACCTCCACTATTTCCTCGTCGGCTGTTAATTTCCTAGACATAACAGTTTCCTTAGGTTCTGCTGGCCTATGCACGACGGTTTACTATAAACCGACTGCCTCACATGCATTCCTGCTCTACACCTCCTCCATCCTCCCGCTTGCAAGGATTCCATTCCTTTCTCACAACTGCTACGTCTCCGACGGCTTTGTCATGATAACAACGACTTCCGTCAAAAAGCCCACGAAATGTTGGATTTCTTCCGCCTTCGAGGCTACCCGGAGAATGTTCTGTCTACAGCTCTTCACCGCTGCCAGTCTATTAGTCGTGCCGAGGCTCTCTCTTCCAGGCCGAAACCACGCAATAGTAGACCTATTCTCTCACTTACCTACCATCCTCATAATATTGCTGCCAAGAATATTCTCATGAGGCATCTACCCATCCTCAAGGCAGACTCGACCACTCGCGGTGTCTTCTCAGAAGCCCCACTTGTGGCATACAGGCGTGATCGTAACCTGAGGGATGTGCTGGTTCATAGCACTCTATCACAATCCCATCAGTCTCTTCCTGGCACAACTGCATGTCTTCGATCTCGTTGTAAAACTTGTCCATATGTCCTTCAAAACCACAAGTCTCACTTTCCCTAAGACTACTTTCCACATCCGGGAGAGTTTCTCATGTACGAGTCGCAACGTCATCTATGCGATCATCTGCACACGTTGCGACATGAGGTATCTTGGAGAGACGGGTCTTCGTCTTGCGGACAGATTTAGACAACATTTATCCGATATCGACAGTGGTGCCAAGAAACCGGTACCCCTACACTTCAACAGTTCCGACCACTGTGGGGTTGCCGACATACGTGTTACGGCGATAAAATCGTGCACATCTCACGAACGCGATCGTAAGACATTGGACAACCGTCTTATCTTCCAATTGGGTTCACTTTCCCCTCACGGCCTCAATGTCCAACACAGTTTTATTTAAATCCCCTACGCCCCTTATCCACAACCCCCCCCCCCCCCCTCCATCTCCGCTACCTTATAGTCAACTTCATAGCCAGTTGCAAGTCCTTCGCAGGACTTGGGAGTCACCACCAGCAGTATCTCTGCTTTCTGTGACTTCTTGGTTGGTTTGCATGGGGTCGTTTCTCATTGCGTTCTGAACTACCGTCACTTGTGCTACCTTTTGATAGCAAACGATTGCTGGCCTGCACATATATTGCCCACAGCAGCGTTTCGAACTTGGCGGAATTGCGTACTGCACCCGTTACATCGCCTCAGAGTGACACATCCATATTTTTCCATTCGCTCTCCTGGGCGCACCCCGATCCCCCTAACGCGGGTTCCCTCACCGGTTGAATTAACCAATCACCGAGTTTCTGGCTGTACTGACCTTTAGGCAGTTGACCCCTTTAACACAACATCCGTTCCATTCCAGCCATCGATAGCCGTTTAAAACTTAGACACAGATGAGTTGATATTTAGACATTCATGTAGTGTTGATCGTGTATTAGTTTAATCGATTTTTGTTTGTTTGTTTTGTGCTGACGAAGGCTTTGGCCGCAACGTTCATTGTTTTTTGTAGTTGTCTTTGGTAAAGCTCTCAACCTACTTCTCGTTTTTCAGTGATTCATTCATTTGTTATAATTAGCGTGTTTCAGAGTGCGGGTTAAGTTTGTCCTGTCTTCTGTGTCAGTTGCAGATGAATTTTCGATTTTGCAGCGTTCATTTCATTGACGTCAGCTGAGGTGGGATTGGGGGGGGGGGGGGGGGGGTGTTGGCTAGCGGGTTCTTCTCCTTTGTGTCCGTTTCTTCCTTCTTTTCTGTTTGTCAGTGATGGCCCCTGGCTCGTCTTTTTTGGTTAGGTCCAGCCCTTATCAGGACCCATTCTTCGATTTTTTGGGCTAGGTATCTTTGCTTTGCGCTCTGCGCTACCTCAGCTATATGCTTGCTTACCTTCTCTGCCTAAATTTCGGGGTCTTCGTCAAACTATTCTTAGAGGAACCGTGTGTTTCATCACGGTTAGATGACAATGCCATTTAATATGACCACAGTATTTCACCTTCCACAATACTGCACAGCTGTCGTCAATGTTCAGATCGTTTAGACTGTCAGCATTTTGATGTCTTTATCTTCTTGTATATATACACGCTTTTGTTCAAATTAGAATTTAAGTTAAGAAGCCCATAACTTTGTTCCGCAAATTTAAATAGAGAACAGGTATAGCTGTGTATACGCCATTTAGCGGCTTTGTGGGGAAAGGGTTACGGATGCAATTCATAATCCCACACATCACGTTTGAAACACAGCCACGGGCGTTTTGGCCCGCCCTGCGTTGGTTCCTATATAAAGATGTAAATGCCGGTCGTCCAGAAAGCAATAGCAAAATCAGAACTAGCTTAAAACCGCTGGGGTGTACTACCGTATCTTGCTGACTAATAAAATAGTCAATCAGATGAGATCAGTTGTCACCTTTACAGCGATAGCGGTATGCAATAAATATTTTGCATTGTCTGTCTGTTATATTGACGCCATAGTTAACATCTTTTACCAAGCACACGTTGATGCATATCGCGATTTCAACAGCTGTCATCCAATTCCAAATGGCCTACTATTGTAAACATCATCGTGGCATCACCGACTCGACTGTGTGTGTCGATCATGTAATAATTGGACACCACGACAGTGCCGTGGCTAGCACACCCCAAGTATGTGTAAACACCACACACATAATTTCTAGACAGTGACGTCTTGCAGTCATATAACGAAGATTCTGTTGGCAACTAGTAAACGTGTGGACCGCATGTTTGCAGAGTGAGTCACGTAATAAATCGTTATCCAGTGCCTTGCCGGCTGGCGTGGGCGATCATGCCTCTCCAAAAATTACGATCTCAGTCGTCATGGATCAAATCGTGTGTTGACTCCATTCAGTGTCATGACACAAATCAGTCAAGAATCTGCTCACGCTGTCTTTCTCTAACTCTCGTTCCGCAGATCGTTCCGGTTGTCACAACATGTTCCAGTTTTTGCGGTCTCATAACGTGGCCAAACAACGATGATTGCTACTTTCTGATGTTTGTGATCAGTTGTCGTTGTGACTCAGCTTCCCTTAAAACGTCCCGATGCTCATTTTGGTTGTCCAATCAAAAAGTAATAAATACACACTTGAAAGAAAAGAAAAGCAGAACAAACAATGTTCTAATTACATAAAGAAACAAAACCACTTTAAGTCCATTTAAGGAGGGACCTGGTTGGTTTGGGAAACCGCTCTAGCTTAGTGTCTAGAAATTCGCTTGTCGGGGCGGCGATGTGGGGTGTGATTCGCATCGGGGAAGATCCGAGTTTAAACACACGGACAAACACAATTATCGGGGCTTCCATGCCTAACCAGGCCAAAATGGGTAACAAGAAACGTCTTGGTGACCGTAAAAAACGGTGGCAGGTGTGACCTGAAACATTGCACATGTCGTGCGGATTGGTCTAGAACAATATAGATCTAGCACCGCGTGTCTTGGCATACGCGCCCATACTTGATTTACTGAGTGGATTAACTATTGCTGTCCCGCACGTTTTCACAGCTCATGTCGCAAAAACGGGTTGGGATGTTCACAATATATACACACAAGTTACGAGTGCAACACTTTCACAGAGATTAAACACAATCTGAGCAATTGTGGCAATTCAGATTGCATTTGAAGTGGTAGTTGAAATACGCAGAGGAGAGTAAATAGCGTAATACGTGTCATTTAATACTGAAAGTGTCAAACTTCGGAATCCGATTCTAAATGGAGAAAGCAAGAAATGAATCACAATGTGGATATTTACATATGATGTAACATGAGGTGGTTTTAACTCCATCCCCCGTTGTTACCCTTGATCATCTAGTGGTGTGTTTGACATCTACACTTGTAAGATAAAGGCTGACCAGGGAAATACTGGGGTTTCCATACTTATCATTGGAGTAGAAGATAGATTGATTGATTGATTGATTTAGGAACCGACATCACAGCATTCGGGGCATTCCCATAAGCTCTCCGTCCCCATCCTCAGCAGCCAGCGAAGAGTTCCAACACCAATAGTTCCAGTAGCAATCTGATTATATGTCCGTCTCGCCTTTCCTCTGAGCGTCGAGCGTCGGCCAGATCCCCTCGTCACTCCTCGCTGCCTCATTCTTGCCAGACTATGGTGATCCATTTGCTCCTCCGAGGTGTACACGTGCTCCCACAAGGCCGCAACCACGTTAGCCTTGTCATGCATCAATACTCCACCAAGTTTTGCCGAGCCAGCCAATCTGTCCGCCTGTTCATTTCTCAGCACACCGGCATGCCCCGGAGAAAAAATCCAGGTGATGCCTGCCACATGTGACCTCCGAAGCGAAGCAAGCCACTCTGCACGAAGCCTGCCTGTCCTCACCCTCCTCAGCATGCTTTCTGAGTCAGTTACAATCACGATGTGTGTATGTATCGTGTTCTCCTATCCAGCGGAACGCTGCACTGACCGCCTCCACCTCCATTCTTAAGCTAGATGTTGTGGTATCATACGACATTCTCTCCTGCACCAAACGTCGACCATTAGCTTTTGCTAAGAATCCCAGGCACTTCTCCTACCTCTCAACACCGACCATCTAGTGTAGATAATCACATCACCAGGTCGAGCATTATCCTGAATTTAGTTGCTGGATTTCCACTTCCGTGGCTCCTGCTGGCCACTCCCTGTACTCCCGGTCCAATGTGATTATAATTCTACACAAGTCTGACTGCTCCGCTGGCACTCTGACCCACTCCTCTTCCTCACCTAATGGTCTCCAAGATGCACACCTGTCTCATCGTGTCCTCCGCCTGGGCCATCCATGATTTCCCTCTTATCAGTCTCTGACCCTTATCTGCGTCCAGCGCCTCATGCAACGGGTGATCTATGTCTGCAATTACTCTGAGGTATGTCTTCGCCTGCATCACCTTGTGCCTACCAGCAACAGTCGTCAGACCAAGGATGTAACGCATACACACTACTGGGGTGTCTCTAGTGCATCCCCGAATGACCCGCATAGCTTCGTTCTGTATGCGCTCTAATGTCAACAGCTGCCTCTTTGAGACACTGAGCAGTCCTAGTCCATAATCAATCACTGAGAGGATCAAGTGCTTGTATAGTGTGAAGAGCATTCCCTGCCCTGTGTCCATTGCAGCCATAGTTTTAAGTGCATTGAGTCCCTTTTGGGATCTTGTCACAACCGTCTCCACATGGTCCTTGAAGGGCAGGCTCCTGTCAAATGTGATTCCCTGATACTTCAGTTTGTTCTCTCTGTTGACGCTTCTACCATCTATCGTGAGGCTTGGGACATCATCTCTCACAATCCTGTTGTCCAGAGAGCACTAACAAAACAGCCGTAGACGATTTCGAGATCACCCACTGAAATAGACAAGTTCAATATTGATCAATGTAGTAGACGATTTCAACATTAATCATTGAAACAAAAGATTTCTGTAGTGATAATTGACATTGCAATGCCAATGCTGATATGTGAAGTAATTTCACTACAAATTACTGGAATATAGAATTCGGGATCTGTGAATTAGAGGTCACGCTGATCAGTTAGCTAAATTATTTTAGAACTGATTATCGACTTGATGATGTCAAGTCTGATCAAGGAAGTAGATATGTTAATTTTGATAAAGAACAAACAGTTTGCAATACTGATCATTTAATTAGCGTAATCGAATTCTGTTTTTGTGTGTTTTATTTTTTAATTAGAGACTTTCAGTATTGATAATTGCACATGATTTAAATACTGATCATTGAACTAAATAATTTCAGTACTAACTATTTACCTAGAAGAGTTCAATATTGGACAGTGAAGTAGCAGAATACAAGACTGACTTCTGACGTAGATTATTTCTTTATTAGATTTTTGAAGCAGCTTTACGTATGCTGATCACAGAAGAAGAGGATTTGAATACTCATTGTTGAACTCATTGTTAACAACACTCATCGTTAAATTAGACATTGTCATACTAATAATTGAAGTAGTAGATTTCAGTAATAATAATACTTAAATTAGAGACATCATTAAAGTATGGCATTTCCATACTAATCATTGCACTAGTAAACTTAAATGTTAATAGTTGAATACTAATCACTGAAGTAGACAAGCAATGGGATGTTTTTAACTAATGAAAATGGTGATCTGGAAATGTGTTGGAAGTAAAGAACTGCTGGTTTATTACTGAAAAATCCTCCCTCTAATGTAGACTGGCCTATCAAAAGTAGGGCCTAACAATGTGTGTCTAATACTTGTGTGGAAGCACATGAGGTCGTTGAGATAGCATTAGAGTATACATCTCACAGGTATCCAAATATGTAAAGGAGTGTGATGTGTTCTTTCAGTGAGTAGTTTGTAGGAATGTTTGAATCTCGCTTTCAGCTCTTATAGTATCTAATGTGCCCTCATATCTTGTCTTCTTTTCTGTATTATAATGAGTGCGGATCAATACACTAGTGTGTATTTCACATGTTGTTGTGAGCTGTGTAGCCGGTGCGTTGAGTTCCATTATTAGTCACATTAGAATTTACTAAAAAAAAACAAAAAGGTTCTTTTTTACTTTTTCACGCAAGACAAATGCCGGCAGACAATTCATCGTAAGTACGTAAGTAATGAACAATTTACGTGTTTTAAAGCGCATTGGCCTGATGCTGCTAGACGAATAATATTAGTCCAATTGGCGCAAGCTGGTTAATGAAGTCAATATCACGTCGGCCCCTTTACCCATCCAAGAAATATTTTCGTAGGCATTTTAGGCTGAGCCTACCTGGAACCCAAGTCAAAAAATAAAAAAAAAATTATTCAAATCTTCCCCGAAGCGAATCGTACACATGAACACTGGATCGGTAGGCGAGTGTCCAGCAACTTCGCCTTCGCGATTTCCGATGACATTATGTAACTGTAAATAGCCATGTGCATCCATAGTTTACAAAGTGTAAGATGCACATTGTTAAAAGAAGGTACTCTATTTTTTTGTTTTATTGTATTGTGCTATCTTAATAAACTTTTACGTCAGCTCTCAGCTTACGCCCGCCTTCTAGTTAACATCGTTGTTATTTATTTAGCTTAGATACTCAAAGCGTCTGACTTTTTTATGTTCTTTATTGGCGATTGCTATTTTTAGTGGCGTGCAGTTTTGTCCGTGTACTTTAAAGAAAATGAGTCATCGAGCTGTGCAATAAAATATAATTAAATTCTATTAAATTGATTAAAATCATGCCACCCCACCCCCTCAACATTGCTTCAAACTCCAGAATGGTCACTTCTGGACTGATTTTTGCGTGTGGACTAGCTTTCCATATTACCAGTGTCCCTCGCCATCGGACGAACCCATCAGACTTCTGAGGCACTTACACAACAGGGTTATATGAAAGGAAAAAAACACAGAATTAACGGGCGGACCATATTACATCAAGGGAGGGTAATTATATATATTGCGAGAATAGTGAGCCTTTAAAAATAGATACATCGGCGAAATATATTTACGACAATGTATATTCACCTAATGTTTAAACTTTTGAACGAAAAAGTGCACTTGAATGCTAATAATTTCTAATAGTTACTTTAACACACAATAACCTTTAAATACACTCGGGATATTTGGATAATAAAAAAGTAGAAATGTAAAGTATATTGATAAATGCTATTGAAAACAGTTGGTGTCAGCCTATTGATAGGATGAAATATGTATTTAAAACTTTACACAACTGAACAGCAACAATTAAATGCAAAGAATATTGTACCATCAACTACAGACACACATGCTATTAACGTTTACTCTTTACTGTTATGCAAGGGGAAAATAATAAAAATGGCGATTGAACAGTAAGAATATGTGGAAGAAATAGGAATAATCAATGCAATATAAACATTCCTGATATGGAGATATAAATATACACGCAAAGCCCTACACTAGTGGCCTATCGATTACCCTATAGCATTTTATAAATTTGAGGGCCGTGGTCACAGAAGCGGCTAAAATAATTACCTGTAGGCCCAGTGTTCATATATTTGAATCCCCGTTTAGATGTGTGCGTTTTCAGTTTTATATTGGTCTGGCTCCCATAAATTGGTACGTTGAATTAAACGTGGCCTACACCCGTGACAGAAAATCCGACACTGACCGCAGAACAAAGTTGTGTATTCAGATCTGTTTATAAAAGATGGTACATGTATTATAGTGTATGCATGATGTATTTACGTGATATAATTATTTTATGTCTAATGTAAATTATGTAAATACAATATATATATATATATATATATATATATATATATATATATATATATATATATATATATATATATATATATATATATATATATATATATATATATATATATGTATATATGTTGTAAGGTCAAACTCGTTATTGCACGAAAACATACTGTGTTCCTTTATTTCTTCTTGTCCAAATTGTGTTCGTCGTGTATTTATTATTGTTGTAACGTCGTGGTCATTACTGATCAAAACTTTGTGTACACAATATATGCCGCTGTGACTGGAGTAATATTATCAAAAATCCGCATATGCAAACCCATTTTCGAAGTTCAGTTATATGTACTTAAATTTCACGATGGCTGTTGTTCTGTTGCTGAGTTCTTATTTTAGATTTGAAAGATTCTACCAGATGGCGAAACGTCACCTCATCATTAAAACAGCAGTAATGTACACATAAACAGAACTAATATAATGCCGGTCAAATGGCTCAGGCATTCTAAATTATGTATATCAAAATGTCTGGATAAGTACACTTTATTCAATGTGTGCCTTTGATAATGTTAACTCAGAAACTGACATTAGCAACGCAACAAACTGCAGCTACTATTAGTGGACCGATATGTTTATTATAATATATGTTTACAATAATGCAAGGCTGATATATGCAGTTTGACACACGATGTCAATCTCAATAATTTCCTTGTCTCACTCTTCTTATAATTTATTAAATGATAACCTTATCCACATTATAATCGATTTACATTTAACACAAGCGTTCTGTAAATAAAATAGACAGCGGAAGGTTGCTTATTCGAAATAAAACAATCCACTTTGCATGGCGAATTTCATGGAGTTTTATCTACTATAATCTTTCGAAAACAAATAAACCTTTTACTCGAATTATGTATGCCGGTATAGGGTGTAACAATAACCAAGATAAATAAATATATAAATATAAAATATAAACATGTATTATATCTGATAAAATCTGTATTATAATTTTAACAGCTATATGAATAAAAAAAACACATTAACCAACTGCCATGTATATACGAGAAGAAGTCACAAATGGCTGCAGAAAAATAACTTAATATGATAACAACATGAAACCAGTTTAATTTTACACACACATCGTACCTTTATTTCTCAACATAATTTCCACCAACATTGATGCACTTATCCCATCGGTTTATCAGTCATACCAAACCGGCTGCATAGAACTGCGCGCTCTGTTTTCTAAACCACATTGTCACTTCACAACCAAGGTGACAAGTTCTGGAACATCCATCCACCTTACAGCCCAGGCTTAGCATCTAGCGATTTCCACCTTTTTGGTCCACTGAAAACCCATCTTGACGGGAGACATTTCGTGAATGATTCAGAAGTTGAATGTGAAGTGAAAACGTGGTTTAGAAAACAGAGCACCCAGTTCTATGCAGCCGTTTTGTGGGCACTGATAAAACTATGGGATAAGTGCATCAATGTTGGTGATAATTATGTTGAGAAATAAAGGGACAATGTACGTATAAAAATAAACTGGTTTCAAGTTGTTATCATAATTAGGTATTATTCTACAGCTATTTGTGACTTACTTATTGACTTCCCGGCGTATATGTATGGGGACTGACCATGTGTGCGAATTTCTCCGAGTAAAGTGATGTCGCTATAGATACCTTTCGTATCGAAATCACTTTAGTCTGAAAATTTGCACACATGGTCAGTTCCCCTCTTCCAAAGCCAACGAAGAACTCACGTGTTGATAATTTTATAGTGCATTCACATTTGTTTGCCTCAATATAAACATCCATATCTCAGTAACCAACTGAGGGAAAATAATGAGATTTAGTATATTACCTTATCATTATGTCCACCCAACAAAACAAGTTTTTGTTCTGGAGATTTTACAGCATATTTCAAAGTTTGTTTATATGCGGCATATAATTTACGAGTCTGAGATGAAATTCATAATTTTAAATTTATTACAGCGTAGCCAGACAATCAGCGCTCAATGTTGAATATATTCACGGGATTGGCCTTTTGCCAACTCCCCGCATTGCTTAAACTAGGACTGTTCAGAGGTGTCTCAAAATGTGGGTTATTTCATGAAACCTGATTAATATTTTTTTATTTTTTTTAATTTTTTTAATCTTATCACTTATCGCTAAATTTGAAATGTGTGAATATTTTTCAATGGGATTGAATGCGAAATTGTGTATACACTTCACAGAATCGCTATGAAGTTGTACACATATTTTTGTCAAGAAGCTGATCGTAGGAAACTGTTGTATACTATTACAAATTCCGAAAAAAGAACAGTGCATGCATTGGGTTTGAGTAAACGGTCATTTCGTCGATGGGTGCAAGAATCTGAAATTAAACCCCCACGCAATAACCAAACGGTAGGTAGAAAGATTATTGTAGACAGGTGTGACAAAGATGTCATAAGGCGAGCTATTATAAAAATGCTTTAAAATGTCGCTTAAAATTGACAGGGTCGACTTCATTGCACCGGTTCTAACCCATATGGCTCGGTCTCTTTCCGCAGCGCGGATAGCATCGCACAAAGCACGAACTCCGCAGCTCTAGCGACGACCCACATAAGTGTCCTAAAAATTTAACTCGTAAACCGAAGGATGCGGCCCGGAATCGAACCCACGACCTTTGGAGCCCGAGTCAAAAGGATTGACCACTTCGCCACGGAGACTCCTAAAATTATAAAAATGTTGGATGTTATATAAAGGATTATCCAGCATTATAAAAATGCTGGATGCCAAATGAACAGTGACTGTAAGAAAACTTAGGGTTTTGTTGAGAAAGAACAATAACATAGAGCTATCCAAAACAACTTTGTGGAAAATTATAAGGACATTATCTTCACTTTTTGAAAGTACAAGGGCGGTAGAAATATTCTTTGCTAGCACCCGCATTTAGGAGCCATGAGAAGCAGATACCTACGTGAAATAAGGGAAATGCGCAAAGAAAATGTTGGCATAGTGTGTCTGGATGAAATGTGGATCAATGCGCACCACACAAGTGATAAGGAATTGCAATCAGTGGATGGACAGATAAAGCGATATGTGCCCAGTAGTATAGGACAGCATTTTGTCATGGCCCATGCTGGTAATACGCATAATGGCTTACAACAGAATGCTGGGCTCGTGTTCGTATCAAAGCATACAGACAATAGGGATTATCATAATAAGATGGTTGGTAATGTATTTAGAAATTGGCTCGAGAATACTGTGCTTCCATCCCTAGATAGACCGTCTTGTCCAATTATGGACAATGCATGATATCAATGTTGTTGCCCAAGAAGACAAAATACCTACAGCATTGAGCACAAAGGGAGCAATAAAGATATGACTCCGAATGGAAAACATACCATTTCCAGAAATGTATTTCTAGCTAGAATTGTTGTCCCTTGTAAAACAGTCGCCAAAAAGCAAAAAATATCACATCGACAAGTTGATAGAAGAGCATCGTCATGGGTGCTTGAGACTTCTGCCGTACCATTCTCATCTTAATCCTATAGAACTTGTGTGGGCTAAAATTAAAGGACAGGTGGCAGCTGACAATACTATATTCAAATTGTCTGACGTCAAGATACTAATCCAGCCCGCGCTATTAAATACTGATAAAGGTTACTGGAAAAATGTGAGGACCATGTGTTGAAAGAGTAAGATTATTATTGGAGAAAGGATGGATTGAATTTGATGCAACCGAGAGCAGTCATCAACCTACTGGAATCGTCCGACACAGATTAAGGTCTGAGCAGATCGCAGACCTTAATCCACGTGCTCACCAACTGGGATATTTTGCTACAAATATTAAGAAGAATTGCAGGCCCTAAACATTACAGCATCAGCATAATGTCAATGGCAACAGTATGTATTCCATAGTGATGAATTTTCAATTCCGCAAGCCCTCAGCGGTGACAAACAACTGTATTGAAAACACACACACACACACACACACACACACACACACACACCACACACACACACACACACACACAAAACGCATTGAATGCCAACAGAAGAGTAATATTGCGGTGGAAACTGACAAATTGTAGCATAACAAGAAACGTGAGAGCAACCACGTTGTCAAATTAGGGGACAACACACGTGCATACGAATCAATCTATAAACTTCAATGAAAAGAGGACCAACATCTTGGTCGTTAAGAAGAAAGCCCACTACGGAGACACTGACAACTATTTTCATAGTGCAAAACAGGTAATCATGTTCCGTCTCTGAACGGTAAACAGCAGAGTAGACAATCTTTCACGAAGACTCAAAGCGGGTCTGTCACCCATGTGTACGTGTGAACAAACTACACAGACAGCTGAACAGGTCATTAAAAATGGAAACATGATGACTAAATTGCGGTATCATTTCTGGTCACTCCATACGAACTTTAACGCACAGCTATTTGGAAGCTTTCACGTACTCAATATAAAAAGCTAACATGAATACTTGTGTACACTTTATTAACGAGCAGCTGAAGAAACAAGAAGGAAATGAAAAATAAGGTAAGAAATATATTCCTTCTACTTTCCTGTCAATTTACAAATTATTTACCCCATGCATCTGTAAATTCTCTGTCTTTACTAATATTACACATTGCACCCCTCTGGGATTCTCCTTGGTGAAGTGGTCAAGCCGTCTGACTCGGGCTCCGAAGGTTGTGGCTTCGATTCCGGGCCGCGTCCTTCATTTCACGAGTGCATTTTTTCGGAGACTCCCGAGGGTCGTCGCTGGAGCTACGGAGTTCGTGCTTTGTGCGACGCTTTTCGCGCTGCGGAAAGAAACGGAGCCAAATGGGATAAAAACCCTGTGCAATGCAGCCGACCCTGTCGACTTTTAAGCTACTTATTTTATTGCACCCACTCCCATACGAATCCGGATACGCCTTGTGTCGTCATATGAATTAGCGGGGCGTTCCTTACTGTACAAACAAGTTTGTTAGCGAGAAATCACTAGTTTTTCAGCAAAATATCAAATAAATGTCGCCACTTTCGATGATTTAAGTTGCTTTTGGACCTATCAAAGACATATTCCTTGGGTGGGGGTAAATATAAGACGGCAGGAAAAATTTCATAAAGATGCAACAGACAGTTTTCAAAATAATAGATCGTGAATGAAGGCATTCGTTTGTGGACATACTTTAGCAGAATTCAGACTGTCTATTTGGCCTCTCCTCTACGACGTGGCAATCGTCAAGCCGTTCTGCGCTGATCCAGTCCCTTCTCGTGTCTCTATACATTAGTTAGTTAGTTAGTTAGTGCCATTGTCTGTGTCTGGGTCTATCTGAATGAGCTACTATCAATACTTGTGTAGCAACACTTCTCGTGTCCAACAGGGGATGATTCCTTCTTCTCTTCTTCTCCAGTCAGAACCCTGGTCATCTCGCAGCACATGAGTATATCATGGTTACTCGATCATACGTCATAAACCTCACCCACTCGAACTGCAGTTAACTCGAACAAGAGTGAACACAAAGACTGTTATAAGTTTCCTACGTATAATATACACAATCACATAATCGAAGATATCATCACTTATTCGACAGTCACATCACATTACACTACATCACAGATTAAATGCGTGGCTCAATATAGAGCCATAACGCTGTCTACTTTTCACCATGTCCACACAGGACGATGGATCAACGCCGACTGCCTTGGCCCGAGCTCACTTCCTGTCACCTGGGAAGTGAGCTCCAACGTTTTTCACGTTGTGTGGAAAGCCCCTGCTTTCCACGTTCCCGTGTTCAATTCTGAACACAGTCGCAACCTGTACTCTGTGACCCAGGCTATAACTGAACCATGCCATGACGTCGTCAGGCTCATGGCATTCCCCCCTTCCACGGGTAAAAATTGAGAATCAATTTTTGAAATATCCAATTTGTAGTCATGTAAGCAATATTAATGTAGTTCTAATTCTAATTTAACTATCTGTCGTCTTTCCATAAACCTTGTTAAGTTCTTGTCACTCTGAAATATACAACTAGTTAATTATTCTCATCAACATATAAAGTACATCCAAATGCATACCTCTATTTTGTCCTACAACCTTTTATCAAATTACTATATAACAATATCAATGTAACTGTTCTTTGTAACATTGAATCAGAATTTCTACATCTAAATTCTAATATGTCTATATATGAACCCTCAGTTTGTAATATGACTCCGAGAATTAATATTTCCCTTCTATTAATGCTGTGATGGTATCATAATCAATTCCGCGTTTTGTTGGTAGGTAGCGTCTATAGTGGTCATACAAGACTGACCATCACTCAGGTTCATCTGCTCATCCTCACCACTCATTTGCTAAGCCACTCGTCCCAGGTCTAGAAGATCAGCTGTTATCGCGTTACATACAAGGCCACCTGTACAACGCAAGCCAGCGTTCCCATGGTAGACAGACTGATACCCGACTGCAAGGATTACCCAAAGAAGATACTAAGTTCCAAGTACCGCCAGCACATCTTTGCTGTTGTCGCGTTACCATACTTGACCACCCGCATCCCCAGTCAGTCAACCACCGCCCATGCCTGTACCAAGTTCCAAGTACCGCCAGCCTAAACATCATCTTTGACACTGTCGTTGTAGACACAGCGTCTAGCAATGAACATAGTTGCAGCTAATAAGCCTGAGAGCATCTTATGTTATTGGCCGTTTCGTTCCATTTGACCAACTCATTACGCTTCAACTGCCACAGCTTCTATTGTGTCTTCATCCTCTATATCGTACTCTCATCAATTTCATTAATGATTCCAATACTAAGTATCCTATACATCTAAACAATTTGTTCTTAAATTAATTAAAATCAATCAACAAATATCAATAAATGCAACATAATATTAAATATGAACACCAATATATGTCTCAATCAATCAATTAATAACAAAATTAAATAATATCTATACTCAACCAATACCTTATATTCTCATTACTAGAATTATATAGCATTTACATAAATAGTTCACAATATTCATTAATACGTATAAATAATAAATATGTAATAGTAATAATAATTATCTACCACCAAACATCAATCATATAATTATATAACATATAATATAATGCTATATTTGCAATAATAACAATCACTGATTATAATTTATGTTCTCTATTCCATAAAATAATTACTAATCAATCTCTATATAATTACATAATCATACTCATATTGCAATATAGCTTCCTTTCCAATAATCTCTTCAATTTCAATTCTAACTCAACCTGTATGGCTATGTGGCACCATGACCACGTGTTAGTAATACATGCAATCAATCATCAAGTTATTTACATAGGTTAGTTCTGTACAGTCAGTTAATTCATAGTGCCTCCATACATGAGTGAGTCTCCATCTGCCACTAAACCACACATATTAACAACCTGCAATGCGAGACCGCCATCACACAGCGAGCACACACTCAGCTCACCCGGTGTTAGCAACCCCACATTAAATGATGCCAATAGCCATATGGTTTTACCTACCCACTACTGTTGTCCATCACAAAATCTTTCAAAATTAAAATATAAACCTAACAAATATCGAAATGATCTGTGCCGCCGGTCCCCGTCACGGATTATCATTTAACAAATTCATTCCATTCACATCAACCACCATAACCCGTATGAGAGATCAGCCGCCCACATGACGTAACTTATCATACTATCAATATTGACAAAGTCATCTCCGGTTTCCATCCCAACTGATGTTTTCTCCCAGCGATCTCTGCCAATGCCGTGCTAGAGTCGACAAGTCTGATGTTACCAAAGAGAACACTGCACTGCCAAACACCGCTCGGATATCCACCCATTTGACATGAATTCCCATTCACTAAAGATAGTATTAACCAAAATCCACTAATGAAAATTAAACCAACTACCACACTCAACCATAGCATGCAAGACATAATGATGTTAACCTAAATAATTTTCCATGCCACAAACTCAACTTCAAAGAAATTTATACAGTGGAAAATATGACTAAATGCTTAGAAATTATGTTCCACCATAGCCCAAAACAATGTCGCGTATCATAACCCAGAGACGCGACACCGGTCAGGTGTTGATGTAACACAACCTCACAAGCTGTTATCATTTGTAAGCTATTTTTATTTCTAGACCACTCTTTTCCGCAACAACACTCTGTTATGTATCATTAACCCATACACACAACAACAGTTAGTTGAACCTACAATCAATATGCCCAACACCCCGCATAGCAAGTCCCCCGCCACATAACAATTACACATGCCATATGCCGGAAGGCTGCTCTACACGATGCGAAACACATTCTTGAGAAATGCTCTTGTCGGCACAGAAAGATTACCCACGAACCATGCCGGCAATGCACGTCTCCAGTTGTAAACAAACTCACTCATGCGAAATTCACTTCGCCAGGTGTTTATTCCCTATCTGTTAATTTTCCACTGGACAAACAATTGCCAATTCTATTTTAAATAACAATAAAATACCTGCAGAAGAATAATAATATCATCCTCAAACCTGCATGCAAAAAATGATGATGATCTAAATTAACCAAACTTCTGCATGCAATAATTCATTAAGAAATAAACAAAATAATTACTAAAATTATAACAAAATTCAGAAATCATGCATAAAAGTAACCTATAACCAAAATTAATTATAACAACATAACCATGAAATATTCTACAGTATCGTTCACTAATCACTACTATCATCTTATTATCGTATAATGTTCGTTAATATATTGGTTTCCACACATAAGTACTAGTACTCCTTAACTATTATTACACTAACTGTGAACTAGTAAGTTGTTCAATAATTATAATTATAGTTATTTCCTAACGTAGGCTGCCCTCCAATTATTACATAATGCTACTACCAAGTAATTTTATATGCATTCGTTAGGTTACTGTCACATAAAACAAATTCACAATTACATATCTAACACAAACTAAACAATAACAACATATCACAAATATAACTACACATGCTTAATAATAATATAGACTAATGTTAAATACTAATTGCACAACGCTAATGGCTTCTATATTGTCTGTTCTTAGCTTAAACTGTCCTGCTGTTTGTTTACAATTCTCCTAACTTACACTGTCTAATCACACAGTTACAATATTTAACCTAATTTCAGTTGATCCAATAGCGCCTATAGTTAATGTTTTTACGGCAGCTATGAACAACACACACACCAGGCCCCACGAATATAACATGGTGTTCTGTCAAATACCGGCACTTTACAAGTTCACTCAGTTCCGGTGTTTATTAGAAAATGGTCCCGTTTTGCAATAGTTTATTTCAGCCTGGCTGATCACATCCTGACGTCTCAAATTGTTAACTTGTGTGTCGTTTCTTGAATTTACACGCTGTAGCCAGCTATGACTGTCGCTTCTCTGTTGACCATCTGTTCATCAACACAGTAGACCTGTCGACCGTCTGACCTAGCTTGTTGACACAGCAAGCCTGTCACAACACTGTAGGCCTGATTCATATTTTCCCTTGCTGTGACCTGGTTTTAACAGTTCGTACGGGGAATTCCCGTCACATATGTCTATTGCCTCATTAGCATAATCAATACTTGCTGTTGATTTGTCTTTATTCACACTTATAATAATTTCACAGTTCAACTTGTGCACACTCATTGTTACTAGTGACACATTTATAGGAAATAAATTTCTCTTGGTTTTTAAAGTCTTGCACCAATATTAAGTCAATCTCTTCAATCACATAGTACTAACTGTTTATATATTTCACATAGTCACATTTTCAATACTTGATAAGACATTTAATTATTACTCTTGTTGACTACATCTTTTTGCCGAATCTGTTCAATTGTTCACATGCCTTTTGTAATGCGTACAGTTCAACGCCTGTTTTGTCATTTCAAATTCATTATGATAGCAGGAGTTGGTGATTATGTTTCTCGTTTCATCATGTGTGATATCCACTTTTCCGTTAGCCAATTCTCTACTTGTAGAATGATACTTTGTGGCTTAAACTTTACGTTGGCACGTGTTACGTATGTAAAATCATCTGTGGCCTCAGGTTTCATATGGACGATAAACCCCCAAGTGCCAGGGTCTGTGTCTGGGTCTATCTGAATGAGCTACTATCATTACTTGTGTAGCAACACTTCTCGTGTCCAACAGGGGATGATTCCTTCTTCTCTTCTTCTCCAGTCAGAACCCTGGTCATCTCGCAGCACATGAGTATATCATGGTTACTCGATCATACGTCATAAACCTCACCCACTCGAACTGCAGTTAACTCGAACAAGAGTGAACACAAAGACTGTTATAAGTTTCCTACGTATAATATACACAATCATATAATCGAAGATATCATCACTTATTCGACAGTCACATCACATTACACTACATCACAGATTAAATGCGTGGCTCAATATAGAGCCATAACGCTGTCTACTTTTCACCATGTCCACACAGGACGATGGATCAACGCCGACTGCCTTGGCCCGAGCTCACTTCCTGTCACCTGGGAAGTGAGCTCCAACGTTTTTCACGTTGTGTGGAAAGCCCCTGCTTTCCACGTTCCCGTGTTCAATTCTGAACACAGTCGCAACCTGTACTCTGTGACCCAGGCTATAACTGAACCATGCCATGACGTCGTCAGGCTCATATGTTAGTTAGTTAGTCACAGTTCCAACTTCACAGCAACGGATTCGTCCCCATTATGCTCCGTTCATGTGCCAGTGAATATCACATACACACACACAAGCACACACACACACCCACTCACCCACCCACACACACACACACACACACACACACACACAATACATACATGCACACGCGTTTGTAGTATGACAGTGACTAGATTGATAGAATGTTCCCCAAGTGATCGCGTGATATAATCTTATGAGATGGTGATTGAAAAACCAAATGTCGTGGTCTCTGAGGTCGAATTAAACTACTATTGGTACCAGGCAATGAGATTTACATTTCAGAATATTTGATTTACATTTCATTGAGTGGACATACAATCCGGGTTGCAATAATGTTTACGGAAGCTTACTCTCAAATCATTGTGAATCTGTTATTTGAGAATGAACATAATTCAAATGATGACAATTTCTTTCGTACACTTGAATACATAACTTGCATTTGTAGCTGGATAGTGTTCGGTGTACTATGCCAATCAGTCAATTGTTTTGGAATCTGTACTAACATAATCAACATAATCTGTTTCATCAAACAAAGTTTTAACCAGCCTGTTAACATCAGTCTACTAGGTATGTGTTTGATTAATGAAATGTTAGTGTTTATGCTCAAATTGAAAGAAATTCAATCTTATATTCATGTCTATATACACATGTGATAGTGCATCTTCAGAAGAGTTTCAAATCAAGAGTGAATATAAGTAAGGTTGTGCACATCACTCACCGTTTTGGAATATTATTTCAACTGCTATTGGGGTATGTGTATCGCGGTATGTACTTTTCCGCATGCTAAGCTGGTCCATCCATCCATCGTGTGTCATGCCGATAAGCGTGGGTGGTCATGTTTTACCATCTCACTCGATCGCTCAACTGGTGGCCTCTATAATGTTCAGAGATTGACGAAAAATACCAAACTAAAAAAGCTTCTAATCAGAGAGGTATGGGGGTGTGGAGGGAGCAGGTTGATGCTTCAGTTACTACCCCCTTTGAATATGACATACAACGCCTACTGTCTGTATTTTCAATGAGTGTTCCGAATTTAGTTTGACATTTAACAAAAAGAAGAACACAAATTATGAAACAAGGTTTAAATAGGATGCCATCAATCGTTTTTGTCGACGTAGAGCTGGAGTAGACAATTTCACATATCTACAATCGGTTGTAAACAATACATTATCCATAGATCGGGAAATTTGGATTGGTAAAACAGCAACTACAATGAACGGGTAAACAAAGAGTGTCTAGGAGAACAGAAAGTTTACTGCCTAAACAGAGGTCCGGATCTATCTAACCGGTATCCTTAGTACACTTCTTTATGGCAGTGAAACCTACTCACACCAAGAGAAACAGTTAGATAGCTTTAATATAATGTGTCTGCGAAGCATACTTGGCATACAATGGCAAGAAGAGATCACAAATCCAGAAGTATTTGAAAGATCCGGTGATGTGACGATCGTTTCCATGATCAATCTTCGTAGACTTAGATGGATATGACATATTAGGAGGATGGGCGATGGTAGAATATTAAAGGATATCTTTCTTAGTGAATTACATATGGGTAAACGAACTCTAAGTCGGGCTCTACTGCGGTGCAAAGAAATGCATGTCTTTACGGTGAGCATTTCTGTCTTGTGGTAAACGCTCCGAACGCGGGTTGAGAAAACGCTTTAAAAACACTCTGAAGGTGTCACTAAACGCTTTTTAATTCAGCACGGCACTTGCGAGACTGCTACCTAAGATCGAAATTCGTGGCGTACACCATTACGAAAGAGTGTAGTCACTTGTGAGGCAAACATGATTACCGAGTTGTGAAACAAAAAGGCTAAACAAAATAAATTTCTACATAAGACCCTGCCCCTGTAACATCGAGAATCTTTGCCCATATTGTATAGGAACATTTTGATCTAAAATAGGCCGTATCAGTTGTCCTAGACCTAATGGATTTACTCTTGCACATTATGGGTCGAGGACAGGTAACATATTATGGTCTTTCGCACACAAATGAACTCACACGGAGACGGGCTTTAATTCCGTCTTGATGGTACACGATTATTTAGAAACGTGAGCTCGCGAAGCACATCGCTTGCTCATTAACAAATAGGGTACCGAATCAACACCATTGTGTCGGTACAACATATACAAATGATACACAAGACTCCAGGCTGCACATACTTCATCTCTGTCGCATTCAATTAGAGCACGCCTGTCATCTTACAGTCATTCAGCTCGCCTTCTCGCTATCATTCAAAAGCATAACTCGAGCATAAGAAATATCTTTCAGGCGTCTCAGATCAATTCACTCGGTCCACTCGCATTCACGTATGTCCTTGTCGGTGGTCAAGCACAATCTGTCCTTCTGTCCAGACCTATGTACCACGTGTCCTTTCGGCACGTGATCCTCGCTGTGCCTATGGTCCGTGAGTCTCGAGTCTGCTCTGCGTTATGGCTAACTGTCCCTGACCTCTCGCTATGAGTTAACAGTTGTGACCTGTCTTAGTACTATACTACCTGTCGTACCCGCCAGTCCCTGTCAACTGCCTGTCTGCCTGCTATATCTGCCCTGTCGGTTCAGTCTGTAGCATCTACGTTTAATTAGATCTGTGACACTCTCTCCCAGCTGCCAATGTAGCACTTTACTAATTTATTTGGAAAGTGACACATATTTTATTTTTATATGTGGTACATTTATAAACTTTATTAGTCACAGACCTAATTCTGTCCCTTGCTCTTGTCTTGTGGCAATGTTGTGTTCTGTTTGACCATTCTGATTATGCTTTTGCATATTTGTATAATGTTCTGAAGTGTCTCTCTCCTTGTCTTTCTTTGGCGTCATTTGGACGTATATATCACTTTTCCCAGTGTGATCATATGTCTTCATAGTATCAGAATTATTACCACAATTTATCATTGAGACTTGGCAGGGTCCGAAGACTTACAGCCGACTTACGTTATACTTGCTTTTATCATAATGGTCAAACCACGGCGACTTCTCACAACATTAACTGTTCGGCTAATGTTCATAACAATCTGTTATAAACAACAGGGAGAAGATGAATACTGGATTATACAGACCAGATATCTGGTCCCTGGTCCATACAAATGCAGGTAACTCTGATTTACATGTTGTGATCATAGGTGGTACTTGTATTGTCCTTCTTGCCAATTAGAATTGACGTTGTATGTACACATTTTCAAACATTATGTGTTATTGCCTTTTGGTGCCATTGTAATAACCGTTTGAACTTTGGCATAGTTCACTAAGATGTTGCAATTTCGGTACCAAAACATGATTTCATAAATTTATTTATAATTTCTAAGCATCATGCGCTAGGCTTTTATGCATTCAGCATTACAACTATTGTGGCAATCTTGAATGTCTTGATGTGGAACGATGATTCTTAGATTACACTGTTATTTCAATTTTTGAAAATTGTCACAAAGTAAATGATGACAGAGTGACAGATGGAGTGGCTATGGTTGTGTCTAGGGTATGTTCTTGTAAATGTGATGGTGAACAACTGGTTAACCACGATACATCAAAATCAAACACCAGACTGCGCACACAATACTTTAATTTGAACATCTGGATACAACATTATTCCTCAGGAACGTTCATTATATATATATATATATATATATATATATATATATATATATATATATATATATATATATATATATATATATATATATATATATATATATATATATATATTGCATAGTCACAGGTACAGTACACGTAATCCCAAACACTCACGCTGCTGCCAATTAGGCTCAGTCTTGAATCCTTCGCCTCCGAATTACTTCCACTGAACACACATTACGGAGTCCACTTAACTCCCTCACTATTCGAATTACTCCCACTGAAACACACGGCACGGAGTCTACTTAACTCCCTCACTATTCGAATACTACGACAGCTGACCCACACTGGTCGAGTCTCCACACTCGACTCCTCGAACACCCGAACCTCAGTCGGTCTCTACCTCCACTGTCCAAACTAATCACAACTCGGACTCCCGACCTCTCCTGTCGGTTCCCAACTTCAACTCCCCTCGTCACTGTTTGTCCCTGTCTTTTAAACCATTCTATCCCTCACAATGCTCCCCACACAACATACAAACACTATCTCATCGCTCCCTGTCTGCCCCTTCTTGCAGCCCCTCTGCCTTACACCCTTCCCCGTTTATCTCCTTATATTTTCTTTCCGGTGAATGCCCTTTCACCTCGTGAACTGTTTATATTGTACGGCCACTCACCTTAATGCCAATGAACCCAGGCATATGTCATTAGCCCACCTTCAAAAACATCGTTTTCAAATGTTGGGAGACTAAAACTTATTAAACATGTGACCCAGACATATTGCCTGGGTAGCCCTAAGTATGGCTCGATCTCACTTTAGGTACCCCATTAAATAATATAACAAATAATCCTAGTAAATTTCCATATTCCCTACACATCAATACAAACAACTTAGTACTTGTGTATCAATGCATAAACTACTACATCACATAATAATAAACAACTCATCTAAAACATAATGTTTGTGTACCCGCAGGTCTCTTCCTACTTCACGACCACACAACACTATTTGTGTACAGACCCTATATCAGGTGGTCCTGTTCTTGCAATAACCCTCCTCTGATTCCTGTCGATGCTGTGTCTACCTTCCATGTACCCATGACTCATGGTACTTATACAATTACAACATCTGTTTGCCATCCCTAGCTCTGGGTCAGTGATGTCGCGAACATTTTTTGGCCGGACTCAACTTTCCTATCTGCATATTGCACCGTTACACTTGAGTCTCTGTTTAGTCTGAACTCTTTCTTCAATCTTGGTCCATATACCTGGCACCTTGCCTTCTGCTGCATACACCTTATGCCTATGTGCCCTGCACATGCCCTATCCTGAGCTGTTCTTGTATATTGGTCTCTCTGTGCTAAAGGTACTACTAATTGCCCTCGTGCAGATCCGCTATCTGAAAACCGGCGAGTGAGAACATTGCCCTTCCTCTCGAAGCACCATCTAACCTTCTTTGACTGTCTATTTTCTACTCTACTACACCCTTCGAAACATTTATTCCGAGTAGTATGTTGTCCCTGAGAGTCACTATCACTATATTTGAGATCCATTCTCACCTGCTCAACTGTACTCCCCTTTCTCTCAGTCCCTATGTCTACTTCAAGTGCCTCTTCTACTTCAACTATACTCTCTAATTTAGGTTTTCTTGTGGTAATAACCTCGTTACTGTTTACACTATGTTTTTGATCCCAATAAACTACTTCCTCTTCTGTACACTCTTTAACTAATATAACATTTCCTATGATGAGATCTGCCACTGGTGAGTCCAGAACACACGCTGTCACTCTTCCAGTGATATATGGTGTTTTTACTATTATTACGGCTAATGGGTAGAATTCTACAGTGCCGTTGAATGTTATGCATCTAATCTTTTTCCCTGTGTAGTCTAAGGGATGTATTAAACTTCTTCTAACCCCGATAGACGTACATCCGGCATCTCTAATTGTTAACGCTGGTCTATCATTAACAAATCCATGGTGCATCTTCAGACTTCCTCCTTCATGCACTGCTGATCCTGTTTTAACTGTGTGACCACATATTAAGACTGACTGACCGTCTTTTTAAAAAAGAGGTTTGCACCCACTACAATCTTCATTGTTCAGCGTCTCAATTATTTGTGCTGCATTTAAGTGCTCTGTTTCTCTCATCCTACAATGATGGCTGACATGCCCCTTCTTTCCACATTTGAAACAGATGATCTCCTTCCTTGCGTTACTTGTTGGCTCACTGGATGGGTGTGCACCACACTGTGCTGCCTTGTGTCTCCAGCGCCCACAATTCCAGCATCCGGCAAAACTATTTGGACGCCTCTGGAAATTCCCCCTTTTGTATGGGTACCGTCCTGCTCTGCCAAAATGGTTGCCATCGGAAACCATTATCTTGAGACTCTTGTTGCTTCATATCTATGTGCTGAATCCACACTTTTCGATCTTGGTCTAATACCTGGATTCTGGTCCTGTTTAGTGTACGCTGCACAGACTATTTCCTCACTCATTAGTCTACCAATAGAACTGTTTGGATGTGCAGACATGTAGTTTTGCCCTAACTGTGACATTGTGTCTATGTCCTTTGGCTTACGTTCCTCAAAGAAAGCTACTAAGTTTGTATTGCATGCAGATACTACCTTGTCTCTTAACATTAAATCCACTAATTTATTAAAATCTTTCCCTACTTCTGCAAGCTCCATCCATTTGTTAAATGTATTCTTTACTGTGTTAACAAAATCTGTGAAATCTTGATTTGTCTCTGGCCCTAACTGTCTAAACTTTGTTCTATATCCATGCTCAGTTAGTTGGAACTTTATAAGCAGACGTTGACGCAAAATAGTGTAGTTGTTTCTTTCTTCCACAGGTAAATTAAACATGGTGTCTAGGGCCTTACCCGTAAGAAACTCGCCAAGCCGCATCGCATACTCTCCCTCTGGTATACCTAAAGCTTTCGCTGATGATTCGAATCTGGACAAATAAGTTTCAAGATGGTCACGGTCTGTAAAATATGGCAGATTTAGTCTCTGTGAGGGATGGGTAAGGTCTTCTGCTTTCCTCACTTTGACTCTTCGAAGATAGTTCTAATTTTTTCAACTCAATTTCAGTTTCCCTCTTGAGCTTTTCTTTCTCAATTTCTATTTTCATTTGTGTCTCTTCGTGTAAGCGCTTTTGTTCCATTTCTAGTTTCACTTGTGTGTCTCTCTCTTCCTGTAGACGCTTGTTTTCCATTTCATCTAACTTTTCTACCTGTAGGCGTTTTGCCTCGAGTTCATTATGCCTCTCCTCTCTTTCCCAGTGCTGAACTTCTTTCAATTTTGCTTCTGCAAACTCCTGTAACTCTTTACCCTTCAGGCCTAACCGTTCACCTGCTTCAATATATTCCATTAAAGTAGGCATCTTGTACTTGTGGACACGTTGCTGTCTGTCAGCCAACTATAAATGTAAAGACTCTGTTACTTGTCTTTGTGCACTTTCCGTAAGTACACCTCCACTCCGACTGTACGTAAATTAGTAGTACTAATAATGTCACCCTGTCCTCACACAGTCACTCTATACTTACTAGGTAGTGAGGGGGAATATTAACTATACTCCCTCGTATATATATATATATATATATATATATATATATATATATATATATATATATATATATATATATATATATATATATATATATATATATCAAATAACTGTAGAACAATTCCTGGAAATATTTTTAAACATACATATAAATACACCAATGAATGATACCCACTAAGTGCCAAATATTAGACGCTAGACGCATAGGCTGGTGAAACGCAGACGGATGATTACATAGAAATAAAAACAACTGACATAAACATGCCCATAAAAGACCATACCGTGCGCATAATATAAACTGACAGATACCATCTAGATAGAAGCTGTATTAACATAAGAATTACAACAATACCATATATCCAAAGAAATCAAATATCATATGTGACAGTAAAGAGAAAACAGTAAAAAGAACAAATATAACATGAATAATGTACATACATCTGACGAGAGACACTTGGACACCGTGTATAATGTCGAGACGACCCAATTGCTCAATAGCACAAAACAAACTGACTCGTCAGCTGCCTCTCAACAACATACAATGTGCACCTAGACAATTCACCTTTGCCTTATCTCCCACACGTCACGAAACAATGCAAAAATATCGTACTTATTACGACCACTGGACCACATACAAATAATTACGTAACGCACAAGAACAATATATAGGACGATGACAGAAACAGAAACAAAAAAGGGTAGCCGACAACAATGCGGTGGTGACATCTCATAAAAGTCCTTCGTTTGTTTTCAATAGTCTCCGAAAATCGCCTGGAAATGTCTGTCGGTTATTGTTTTGAAAAGATTACGACGTTAGATTCCCACCATGAATTAGTGTTCTGATGCGTTTTGGGGGGACGACTTTACCTTTAAAGTCAATGAATGTTTAACCGTGTCGTCGCTGTTGCTTTGAAGTGATGGTATGGCTTCACTGTTGCCGAAAAGGTTAAACCAACGAATGGCAGTAAATTCTCCATCGCTTTAAATCCGTTTTGCAAGTCTTTTTTGGTAGAGAAATGCGCTCATACTTCCGAAGACGGCGCCTGAATGACTGTTGTGGATTGTTTCCCGATGATGACACACACACAAAGACGTTAAACGTAAATCTTAGTTTCCGTACAAAAACAACGTGTTATTCTCAATGGAAATTTTTTCCGTCAAATTCCCTGGTTCTCGGCCTTGGCGCACAAGGTCATCTCAGTTAGTACCTCAGTGTACTACAATCTTCACTGACTGATAGAAATTTTTCTTTATCACCAAATACACGCACTGTCCTACCACCGACCTCTAGTAACTTTCCGTTGTCCACGGCCTCAAAATGAACCCACCGGTCATCTCTGTTTCTCTTTATTACAATAATCCGTGTAGAAACTTTTACTTTTCTGTGGAGCAACGATTGTCACCTTTGTGTGTTCTCCACACTTTTCTCCTATAACTCCCCTCCTCCTGGCGAGTTTTTAACCATGATTTACCCTCGTAACTCCCGTCGTATTCTCTGCGCGGAACTCTTGACCTGTCTGTCAACTCACACCAACTGTGGAAACTTTTCCGTCCCACACAAACACTCACTGTTCTCAAGTTCACCTGAACTCGCAAAAATCTCGTGTCCAAAATAATTCGCCCGCTGTCCGCCAGACGATTCTCTCAGCAGCACACCTGTGTCTGTGTACTGTGTGTAGCCCTCCACTGTCCCCTTTCCCCCTCCGGGTGGGCAATGGTTTTAACTGTTGTCAGAAGTCGGGATGCCTCACCGGCTAGATGAAAGTATTTATCACTGGCGAGCAACCCCAAATAGTCAGAAACTGACTAGGGACAAAAACTATATCGCTGAACTATAGATTAAGCCCTGAATATCCAACGTACAGCTCCAAGTGATCCGTTACAAAATTGAAATGAACTGTGCTGAATATTCGCCAAGGAATAGGAAAGAGAAGGTTAGCTAGGATAGACTTTTAAGTCTGAATTAAAGTTTAAGGACAACTATCCTAGTACAGGTTTTTCTCCCTGACTGCTCCTTTCCTTGGTGTGTAAGTGAACCCCCACCAATGTACACAACAACACGTATGCAAATTGGAAAATATATAATGACAGAACTTAGAGTTACAATACTACAACATTTATTTACTAATCATATTAAACATTGGATGTTATTCAAAATGATGATGATATCATATAGATAGTGATGAGAAACATTACGTATCTTGTTACTTGATCTATATGGATCTGTGATCCAGATCCCCACTCTCCAGTAGACTCAAACAAGAAACAGCTTGCCGGTATTCTGACTCATGCCAGTCCTAGCTCTACCTAGTCTTCACTCGTTCTTGAGATCTGTAACATAGGTGCTCCTTGTGAGAGCTTGAAAGAAAGTCAAGATTGTGTTATATCAGTTCTACATCAGCGCAATCCTAATTAAAACATATCATAACACAAACATATACAATGACCAGTCTGGCCAAGTTTATCTTCCAGCTCTACTGCGTTCACCATCCTCCTTCTCCCTACTGTCTTTAGTCTGGGACGGGCTTTTCAATTGTCTCACACGCCTGTAATTATTACATTTCTGGCGCCCCATGTCCATGTCGCTAAACCAGAAATTCTGTGTCGTACAGCCGCTCCGTCCAAATTTGGTTTAGCAGCTCACAGGATCGGTAAAGGTATTATAATAATGCCGGGTCATCCGGGCTTACAAGCCGTGACCAGTAGCTGTGCCAGGTTTCCATGCATTACCGTGGACGCACGCCCACAATACACTGAGAAAGTTTAGCACCATATACCCTACACCAATTGTGGGTAATGTCTGTACCATTACACCTCTGCTTCCAACACAATCGTTGGCCAATGTGCCAATGCGCAGACAATAGCATAAAACTTCATATTGGTAGGTTTGCATATGACAAATCAATATATCAAACATCCAATACACATAAACATATTGATTAAACTAGACATATTATGATACTTTAACATCATAGCATAATGCACTAGTTAAGTTTGTATGTATACGAAATGAGACGTATATACACAAAAAGAATATGTACGAAGCATATTCCTAGCATCGTATATTCATATGAAATTACACATACATACATCCAACATATCCATAAACATTATATTACTTCAAGATGCACATATAATGATACTCAACATAATAGCATCAGGCATTATTAATGAGTACTAATATTGTATAGCTACAAAATGAGATATACAACAAGTCTAATTGAAGTGACCACACAGACCAGCCATATTTGCTGAGCTGCCCGGTTTAATCACCACTTAGTTACTGCTGTTGTAAGAATTAAATAAATAGTCAGTTGACTATATTCTGTACAACAAATGCACACACCAAAAAGCAACTAGGATAGTGTGCAAAGAAATGCCAAGCATCTACCAAGACACCTAAAAGTATACCCAGACAAGATCTGTCTCACATAAGGCAGCACTCAAAGCAATCCGATATTGAACACAGAACTCAGAAAGAACACTCAAGTAACCTATGACAATGATAGTTCTTGCAATAACCTAGATCAGATATAGACTGAAAATCAGTAACTAAGAAATAACTTTTGTAGTGAAATCTAACATAATAATCATGCATATGACTACAAACATTGAGCTGGCTGCCTACCTGTTCTGAAGTCACACTTAATCTAAACGGGAAAAGTCTAGCAGGGGTTTTTATACCTAGCCTAGCAGTAGACACTTATCTCCCAGGAATTCCATTCATAAATTCTTCTTATCTCCTCCTGAAGTTAATTGCAATTATCTCCAAGTCTCTTCAGTCATAAAAATCCTTTCTGCATGCACACTAGCCTTCACACCTGTGGGTCTGAAAATTATTAGCCCACTGAGACTTATCAGTGATTTCACACCTTGCGCCTATAGTCTCTACCAGATGGGGTCAGCCATCGCGGTTGGGCGATTTCCTAGCTATTCTTATCAGGTGTCATGTCAAGGGAACAATTAGGTTCTCATGGTCAACAGCCAGTTTACAACTCTGTTGGTAAACCAGGTTTGCTTGCGTCATGCCTGGTTGGTTTTAATTACTATTCAGTCCCCTGAGTCTGCCCTCCCGTCTGGCTGGATTGATAACCTCTGGGGGTGACCGGTACTGGTGTCAAATTAACTTCCCAAATAGAAAGCCATTCCTGGTGGTTTGTTTACTTGCAGGTTTTGCAAGCTTACGTCAAGACAGTATAGCCTTGAGTATAGAGAAAACAGTTTTGTTCGTCTGTTGATCCTCTACATGGCCCATCAAAAGTGAACCGAAAATTGTTCTGGGAAGTAAAGGCTGCAAATTCGTGACAGAGCTTCCCCTTAAAAAAAGTTTCTGGCAGAAATCTTTTGTCAAAGCACGCCGTACATCCCAGAATAATGCCTAGGCACTCTCCGTTCTGTATCTGCCTAAAGGTTTCCAATACTCCTTGTGGCAGTGGGTTGTCCTGCATCTGCATAAAGACGTTCCATTTCCATACTCCCAGGATACTTTGGATAGGTCCTTGTACCTGGTTTTCGCCCGGGATTCCATGCAATAGCTTGGTAAAATCCGGTAATTGTCAGGAGGTTGTAATTTTACCCTTCTGGGAAAGATCACCATCAACGGGATTCTTCGGCGCCTCTGGCCAACGGTCTTAGTCCACTCCCTCACGTGATTTAGTCCTTTCAGCCGAGGATGTACCCGTAGTGAAGTCTCGCATAAGCTGGCCACAGCAAAGCTTGTCTCCGTGATTTTCCTCCGTCCTTTATAGATTTTTAACTGATCCATCAATATCTTCCTTTTGAAAGGAATAATGTTACACATCATGGTCCCATGATATAAATTCAACTGGCGCTTTCCTCCTTCAAAGTCGGGCGTAACCATCGTCCCTCCTCGGTGTCGCGGTTTCTTCCCCTGATATTCAGTTAATGGGCTGAGTTTCTCTGCATTAGAGTTTCTTGTACAAGCCGTGCTAGAAATTAGAAATTTAGTGTGCCAAGTTGTCCTGCCTTGAGAAATAACATAGTTACTCCAGGGCGATAAAGTGGTGTTACTTTCGAATAAAGTATCCACAAATAGCTGATCCACTCCTATCAAATCGACCTGACTGAAGGGTAGATTGAGTCTAAGAGTGTTGATTCCAAACCACTCTTGACTCCTGTTACTTCAGGTCCCTGTTGCTAGAATTCCCTGATAACTTCAGCTAATGAGATGATATGCGTTTCTTCCTCCATCTTGTGCAAAGAATTTTCTTCTTTAGCAACTACAGACAATGTTGTCTGCACAATATCAGAGTCAATATTCTGGCTCATGACAATTCCCTGTGTTTCCTGAGTCTCCGAACTGGTATACTGTGAGATAACAACTGGAAATCTTTCCTGGTCTGGATGTTCCTCTCTGGTCGTGCTTTCATGGGCTATGTCCAGTTGAGGTAAGTCCTGTGGTGGGCTGTCTAAGCAATCCATCACAATAGGTAAATGATTTGAACTGAGATCTAGTGTCTTGTCCTGAGCTGCAGCCTCAAAGATCACAAGGGGTTCCGGGTCTTCCTTCATCCCTCTGTCAGTCAAATTTAATCCCACTTCATCCTCTCCTGAGCTGAAGGGAATAATAAAGTCGGTTACCTTTCGATCTCCGACCTCCTTAAAAGATGTCCTCAGGTCATCTTCCTCTTGAGTTTCACTTCTCGTTGAAGTAAAATGAGATTCCTGGGAGTCTTGTACTGCCGGACCAGTTAAACCACATATCTTGTGGTACAAACAGTTTTCCTCTGGGTAACTGTTAGTAGGCAAATTATCTGAACTGATAATTAGTGATTCTTCCCGCGTTGCAGTAATGAAATTCACCTGGGATTCAGTTACTTCCATCCTCCCTATTTCAGTCAGATGTAATTCCACTTCATGATTCTGTGAACAGAAGGGAATGTGAGAATCGGCTAGGTCTCCGCCTGCGACCTCATTAAAGGTTGTCTTCAGTTCCTCTTTCTCTCGAGATACATTCCTCGTAGAAGGTAAGTGGTTTTCCTGAAGGTCCTCTACTGTCAAACGACTATTGCCGTGGTGCAAACAGTTATCACGTTTGTGACTGTTTGAAGTGCCCTTGTAACGTTTTTTCTTCCCTCTTTTCCGTTTAGGACTGGGTCGAATGAGAACCTGTAGTTCCCGGTCAACTACCTCTGATTCTGCGGTTCGTGGCAAAGATGTCCCTTCCTTCCTGGTTGGGTGAGCATCCGTATCTCCTACCTTATGTTCCGCTAGAAAGGTTAGCTTCTCCGCATTGACCGCTTCCATATGCGTTTTCTCCATCTTTACTCCTTCAGTTTTGCTACGCTCTTGTGCTTCAAAGAACTCATCATCTTCTTTAAACATAATTTCATCTTCTTGGTCCAACCATTCTAACTCTGCTATGATATATGTTTCTAGTTTCTCCCCCTTTAAGCCTTCTCTTATGCCCCACCCTCTCGCGGTCTCTGAGAAATCTGCGCGCGCCTTCAGATCCTCTTCAAGATTCCGGTACAGCAAGAACATAATTGCTAATGACTATATTCAGGTAAGCCCCTACGTATATATCAAAAATCAGATATAAGCTAGAACGACAAGAGTTAACTACTGACAGTCTACGCTATCCAATGTGTATAGTTTAGCCTCAGCAGTGAAAGACAACTGAAAATAATATTCAATTAGTATCTGGCGACAGCAGTGAAGTAAGTGTGAGAGATATACTACACAGTAATCAACAGTAATATTTACCTAAATAAACATTAAAATGCACTGCATACATGTCAAAATGAACATGGCATATATTAGCATAAAATTGCAAATCAGTCAAGCAGTTAAATCATCAAAAACATCAATGTAAATATGATTAAAGTGTTCAATTGTCATTAAATGATGAATGGTAACACTAATTGATAATAATTAAAATTAAAATAAATTAAAAATAATTAAAATAGGTTTGCATATGACAAATCAATATATCAAACATCCAATACACATAAACATATTGATTAATCTAGACATATTATGATACTTTAACATCGTAGCATAATGCACTAGTTAAGTTTGTATGTATACGAAATGAGACGTATATACACAAAAAGAATATGTACGAAGCATATTCCTAGCATCGTATATTCATATGAAATTACACATACATACATCCAACATATCCATAAACATTATATTACTTCAAGATGCACATATAATGATACTCAACATAATAGCATCAGGCATTATTAATGAGTACTAATATTGTATAGCTACGAAATGAGATATACAACAAGTCTAATTGAAGTGACCACACAGACCAGCCATATTTGCTGAGCTGCCCGGTTTAATCACCACTTAGTTACTGCTGTTGTAAGAATTAAATAAATAGTCAGTTGACTATATTCTGTACAACAAATGCACACACCAAAAAGCAACTAGGATAGTGTGCAAAGAAATGCCAAGCATCTACCAAGACACCTAAAAGTATACCCAGACAAGATCTGTCTCACATAAGGCAGCACTCAAAGCAATCCGATATTGAACACATAACTCAGAAAGAACACTCAAGTAACCTATGACAATGATAGTTCTTGCAATAACCTAGAACAGATATAGACTGAAAATCAGTAACTAAGAAATAACTTTTGTAGTGAAATCTAACACAGTAATCATGCATATGACTACAAACATTGAGCTGGCTGCCTACCTGTTCTGAAGTCAGACTTAATCTAAAGGGGAAAAGTCTAGCAGGGGTTTTTATACCTAGCCTAGCAGTAGACACTTATCTCCCAGGAACTCCATTCATAAATTCTTCTTATCTCCTCCTGACGTTAATTGCAATTATCTCCAAGTCTGTTCAGTCATAAAATTCCTTTCTGCATGCACACTAGCCTTCACACCTGTGGGTAGATATAAACTAAATATACTTCATGTCCCTAAACCTAGGATAGACTTATATAAAACAAGCTTAGCATACTCTGCCGCTCAGTTGTGGAACAATCTTCCACAAGAAATCAAAGACATCACCAATCATGATACATACATTCGCAACCTCTTTGAACACTACCTTAGTACAGACTACATGCCCCCATAACAAACAACACAAAAAAGACAATAATGGTAACTTATCTCAAACAACAACTAGCCAAAAAACATTCCCTTATGTATGGCACGTTACACCCTCCTTAGGTATTTATAATGCCCATGTTAAACACTGCCTCAGTGAGTCATTTGTTATTGATTATTTTTCATGCGTTTTAATGTTCTTTTGTTGTCAAAAGTTGCTTCATAAGTGATGTTGAATGAAAGAATGTATGAGAGGAAATAGAGAAGAAGGGCAAAATGTCAGACAGGCCTGCGTGCCCAATTCTTAACCCTTTGAAAATAAAGACTTATTGGGTCTGAAAATTATAAGCCCACTGAGTCTTATCAGTGATTTCACACCTTGCGCCTCTAGTCTCTACCAGATGGGGTCAGCCATCGCGGTTGGGCGATTTCCTAGCTATTCTTATCAGGTGTCATGTCAAGGGAACAATTAGGTTCTCATGGTCAACAGCCAGTTTCCAACTCTGTTGGTAAACCAGGTTTGCTTGCGTCATGCTTGGTTGGTGTTAATTACTATTCAGTCCCCTGAGTCTGCCCTCCCGTCTGGCTGGATTGATAACCTCTGGGGGTGACCGGTACTGGTGTCAAATTAACTTCACAAATAGAAAGCCATTCCTGGTGGTTTGTTTACTTGCAGGTTTTGCAAGCTTACGTCAAGACAGTATAGCCTTGAATATAGAGAAAACAGTTTTGTTCGTCTGTTGATCCTCTACATGGCCCATCAAAGTGAACCGAAAATTGTTCTGGGAAGTAAAGACTGCAAATTCGTGACACCTGTGGTGGCTGTGTTTTGAATTAGCTGTGTTTTGTAATCATGTCTTCGTCTATTGGCTTTCACCGGATTGAACTTGGAAAACCATGTTGTTGCGCTAAATGAACTGATTCTTACTGATGTAAATCCATATACCGAAGTCCAAGATCGGACAGCCCTCACTTCATCGTCTGTCACAAAGTAAATGATGACAGAGTGACAGATGGAGTGGCTATGGTTGTGTCTAGGGTATGTTCTTGTAAATGTGACGGTGAAAAACTTGTTAACCACGATACATCAAAATCAAACACCAGACTGCGCACACAATACTTTAGTTTGAACATCTGGATACAACATTATTCCTCAGGAACGTTCATTATATATATATATATATATATATATATATATATATATATATATATATATATATATATATATATATATATATATATATATGTATATATATATATATATATATATATATATATATATATATATATATATATATATATATATATATATATATATATATATATATATATTGCATAGTCACAGGTACAGTACACGGTATCCCAAACACTCACGCTGCTGCCAATTAGGCTCAGTCTTGAATCCTTCGACTCCGAATTACTTCCACTGAACACACATTACGGAGTCCACTTAACTTCCTCACTATTCGAATTACTCCCACTGAAACACACGGCACGGAATCTACTTAACTCCCTCACTATTCGAATACTACGACAGCTGACCCACACTGGTCGAGTCTCCACACTCGACTCCTCGAACACCCGAAACCTCAATCGATTTCTCCCTCCACTGTCCAAAACTAATCACCACTCGGACTCCCGACCTCTCCTGTCGGTTCCCAACTTCAACTCCCCTCGTCACTGTTTGTCCCTGTCTTTTAAACCATTCTATCCCTCGCAATACTCCCCACACAACATACAAACACTATCTCATCGCTCCCTGTCTGCCCCTTCTTGCAGCCCCACTGCCGTACACCCTTCCTCGTTTATCTCCTTATATTTTCTTTCCCGTGAATGCCCTTTCACCTCGTGAACTGGTTATATTGTACGGCAACTCACCTTAATGCCAATGAACCCAGGCATATGTCAAAAATATATATATTTAAATTTAATGTTATAAATGTCATTCATACAATCAATAATTCTTCATGTGACATGTTAAAATATTTTATTATACCGTTTCACAATGCACGTTAATAAATTATGCCTTAAGAAAGACCATTGTCAATGGCACTAATTAATGTCATCTTCGCTAGATGTTTCCATTGTCTATTGACGAAATCACCACTCAAAATGCACTGTTTTAAGTACGTTTATCTTCTTCTTCTTCAGCATTCCGAGCCATTGAGGTTCTTTGCTGCAGATACATGCCGTCTCTATTCGTCTCTCTGGTGGACCTTTTCTTGCCAGTCATTGATTCCAAAAAATG